>NC_051170.1:72393179-72578179 GCF_013339725.1 Rhipicephalus microplus | reverse complement strand
CAAATCTTCTGAAGAAGTCTCGAATCCTCCATAACGTTCTACCTAATGCATGAAACGAAAAGCGTGAACCACACGCCCAACTCTTCTTCACGATCCACCAAAACTGCTGCTCCAGCAAGTGATGCAAGGGTGAAGTACACGTAGAGATTGCGCGATCACATGCTTATTTTTTATCAATACAAACGCCACGCAAATTGTGGTGAAATATTGCTACGGAGAGGAAGAAAAGGAAGAGGTGCGACTGACAGGCGCGCGACTGGGCCAATCAGCCATTGTGTCTCTTGCCTGTAGTTTTTACTCTGCAAATACATCTCGCTCAGAAGCAACCAACCTCGTAACATATTGGTGAGAGGTGCTGGGTAACCATCAGGCAACGGAGCTCCGCAGCGGACGTCGCATCGCCCTTCCAGCCATGGCCAATGCTCAGCCCTCCGCGTCAACGTCAGCGTCTCCGACGAACATGGCGTCGCAACCGTACGTTTTCACGCCTCTCAAGGATCCCGGTACATTCTGCGGAACCGATGGCGTCGACGTTGACGATTGGCTGGCCATGTTTGAACGAGTGAGTGTGCCGAACAGATGGGATCCCACACTTCAGTTGGCTAATGTGCTGTTCTATTTGAGAGGCACGGCCAAGGTGTGGTATGAGAACAATGAAGAAGAACTCACAAGCTGGGACCAATGCAAAGCAAAGATGCGGGAGGTGTTTGGCAAAACCGCCAGTCGGAAGATCGCCGCCAAAAAGGAATTGGCCTGCCGTGCCCAATCCCCTACGGAGTCATACCTCGCTTACATTCAAGACGTGCTGGCCCTCTGCCGAAAGGCCGAAAGCGACATGACAGAAGGTGACAAGGTGGGACATGTTCTGAAAGGGATTGCCGACGACGCGTTCAATCTCCTGATGTGCAAGGGCTGTTCCACCGTAGACGCGATCATCAAAGAGTGTCGTCAGTTCGAGCAAGTGAAAAGTCGCCGCATTCTACAAACATTCGCTCGACTCCCAAACACCGCTGCAACATCTACTTGCGAGGACCAGTCAACACCACAACGTGCATCGCCGCCGGGAGACCTTACACGCATTGTTCGTCGTGAACTGGAAGCTATGGCGCCCTCGGCGTTCTATTCGCGCAGTACCGATGCCACTCCTGTTACTGTTCCTCTTGTTCAAGCCATCGTGCGCCGGGAGCTTGAAAACATCGGAGTGCATTCCGTGTGCCATGTCACCGCGCCTAGAGTCAGCGAACGCCCTTTCGTGATGCCCTTCTCCGACCGACGGTCTTCTCCACGTACTCGCAACCCGGCTGAGTGGCGAACTGCAGATGACCGCCCTATATGTTTCAACTGCCACCGCGTTGGACATATTGCCCGTTACTGCCGCAACACATGGTCCTCGGCACATCGCGCAACGACCAATATGACCCGTTTCGACGATACCGCCCGCACCTTTCCACCTGCCGAAGAGCCCAATGCCATTGACCATTCTCGGAACACTTGGTACAGCCGCTCGCCTTCACCACGTGGGCACCAGTCTCGATCGCCGCAAACACGTCGCCCATCGTCCCGTTCGCCGCAGCCACGGCGCTTCTCGTCCCCCGTGGCTTCCGGCCGCGTTGTCTCGGAAAACTGAGAAATGCAGCCCCCGGAGGTGGTGCTGCATTGACGACTTCCGCAGCAAATCCTCTTTCCGTTCCCACCAGACGAAGTGTAATAGACGTTAAAGTAGACGGCGAACCTGTACAAGCACTTGTCGACACCGGCGCAAGCATTTCGGTCATGAGTTCAAGCCTACGCACACGTTTAAAGAAAGTTCTGACACCAGCGGCTGCACAAATGCTCCGTGTGGCCGATGGCGGCACGCCGATGGTTCTCGGTCTGTGCACTGCCCGCTTACGTATAAAGGACCACACTACTTCTGTCATTTTAGCCGTGATTGACCACTGCCCTTATGACATTATCCTAGGCCTGGACTTCTTGTCGAATCATTCTGCTCTGATCGATTGTGCTACAGGCGTTCTTCAGCTAGAGTTGCCTCAGATAGTCGCTGACCCCCCCACTGCCCCGCCGCGCCTGTGCTCTCTTCAGGATGTGCGGCTGTCAGCTCAGGCAGCCACCTTCGTCGTTTTGACCGCACAGCCCCAAGTTCCCGATGGTCAATATGTCCTCCTTCCTCTCGCCGACGTCCTCTTGAGCCGCAACATTGCCATTCCCCATACGCTTGTGACTGTTACTGACAATTGTACCTCGCTTCCACTTCTCAATTTCAGCTTGTGCCCTCAAGTGCTTCCTCGTGGCATGTTCTTGGCCAGCGTATCTAATGCTGACGAATTCGAAATAGCAGCGCTCACCACCGAGATTGATTTACTTCAGTCTCCAGTAGCGAACAGCACCTGTTCTCGGCCAGATCGTTTCTCGAAGATGATTGCACCCGACCTCAACCCTGCGCAAGCCAATGACATCCATCGCCTTCTCGCGTCATATACCGACATTTTTTCTTTCGACGACAGACCTCTAGGGCAAACATCCACTGTTCAGCACCGTATAAATACTGGTGACGCCAGTCCTATTCGCCGACGCCCCTATCGTGTCTCCCCCACTGAGCGTAGAGTTATCCAAGCAGAAGTGGACAAAATGCTCAACAAAGGTGTCATAGAACCATCAAGTAGTCCTTGGGCCTCCCCTGTCGTCCTTGTGAAGAAAAAAGATGGTACCTGGCGCTTCTGCGTTGACTATCGCCACCTAAACAAGATCACACGAAAAGACGTGTACCCGCTACCACGCATCGATGACGCGTTGGACTGCCTACACGGGGCTACATACTTCTCGTCTATAGATCTCCGGTCCGGCTACTGGCAGATTTCTGTCGATGAAATGGACCGCGAGAAGACGGCCTTCATTACACCAGATGGTTTATACCAGTTTAAGGTCATGCCTTTTGGACTATGTAACGCCCCTGCCACATTCGAACGAATGATGGACTCTCTCCTGCGTGGTTACAAGTGGTCTACTTGTCTTTGTTACCTAGACGATGTGATAGTCTTTTCATCTACTTTCGATAGCCACCTGACCCGTCTCGCTGCAATTCTCGCAGTCTTCAGAACAGCTGGGCTACAACTCAATTCCAAGAAGTGTCAATTTGGTCACCGTCAGATTGCCATTCTGGGCCATATTGTAAACGCCGATGGTGTCCAACCAGATCCCGAAAAGATCCGCGTCGTCCGTAGCTTTCCAGTGCCCCGTTCTACATCCGACGTCCGTAGCTTCGTCGGCTTATGTTCCTACTTTCGCCGTTTTGTGAAAAACTTCGCTGACGTTGCCCGGCCACTGACAGATTTGCTGAAGAAGGATACCACATTCTCATGGGGCCCTGAGCAGGCTCAAGCGTTCGCCGCTCTCATCGGCTACCTAACTACGCCCCCCATACTTGCCCACTTTAATCCTTCTGCTGCCACAGAGGTTCGCACCGACGCCAGTGGCCACGGTATCGGCGCAGTTCTCGCTCAGCGGCACCACGGTAGACAGTGCGTGATAGCTTACGCCAGTCGCCTGCTTTCTCCCCAGGAGATGAATTATTCCATCACCGAGAGAGAGTGTCTAGCTTTAGTTTGGGCCGTCGCCAAGTTTCGGCCATATTTATATGGTCGCATTTTCACTGTCGTTACGGACCACCACGCCCTCTGTTGGCTGACTTCTCTGAAGGACCCGACTGGACGTCTGGCTCGCTGGGCTCTGAGGCTTCAGGAATTTTCGTTTAGCGTCAGCTACAAGTCTGGCCGTTTGCACAAGGACGCAGACTGTCTTTCTCGATATCCGGTAGATCCTCCTGATCCCGTTGCGCCTGACCTGGAGAGCAGAGTAATGGCGTTTACAGACGTCAGCGATATGCGCATCGAACAACGACGGGATGAGTCATTGCGCACTATCATCGACGCCATCCAGTCTGACAGCCATGACGCTGAATCCCGTATGTTCGTGCTGCATGACGGCATCCTCTACCGCCGCAACGTCACCACTGAAGGCCCTGAGCTTCTGCTTGTCATCCCTCGTCATCTACGGCCTGCCATACTTCAACAACTTCACGACGCACCAACAGCGGGACACCTCGGCGTTTCCCGCACATACGACCGCGTGCGACGTCGATTTTTCTGGCCTGGATTGTACCGCAGCGTACGTCGATATGTCGCCACTTGCGACCTCTGCCAGCGCCGGAAAAGACCTTCTTTGCTGCCAGCTGGATATCTTCACCCAATTGAAGTCCCCTCTGAACCATTTCATCGCGTGGGACTCGACCTTCTTGGCCCTTTTCCGACGACGACACTAGGAAATAAATGGATTGCCGTCGCCACAGATTATGCGACCCGTTACGCGATAACAAAGGCCATGCCAACCAGTTGCGCCACTGACGTCGCGGATTTTCTTCTTCATGACGTCATCTTACACCATGGTGCACCCCGACAGCTGCTTACGGACCGCGGCCGCTCTTTCCTGTCCAAAGTTGTCGATGACCTCCTTCGATCGTGTGCTACAGCCCATAAGCTATCTACCGCCTACCACCCACAAACTAATGGCCTAACTGAACGTCTCAACCGCACGCTCACAGAGATGCTTTCGATGTACGTCTCCGATGATCATCGAGACTGGGATACAACGTTGGCCTATGTGACCTTCGCATATAACTCCTCTCGACATGACACTGCGGGATTCTCGCCTTTTTATCTTTTATATGGTCGCGACCCCATATTGCCATTTGAAACCACCTTGCCTCTCGTGCCATCTCCTTCCGAGTACGCGCGCGAAGCCATTGATCGGGCTCACATGGCTCGTCAAGTTGCCCAGTCTCGCCTCACCAGGTCACAGGATATGCAAAAAGCCCGCTACGACCACCGGCATCGAAATATAACGTTTGCCCCAGGTGACCACGTGCTCCTCTGGTCACCGTGTCGCCGTGTAGGTCTCTCCGAAAAACTTTTGTCCCGATACGCCGGACCCTACCTAGTCTTACGTCAAGTTAGCGACGTAACCTACGAGATAGCGCCATTGCACTCCAATACGTCACCAAGTTCGTCACTAGTTGACATTGTCCATGTTTCGCGCTTGAAACCCTACTTCTGTCGCACTTCTCCGGACTCTCGCCGAGACGGCGCTCCAACGCCCGGGGTCCTGCTACGGAGAGGAAGAAAAGGAAGAGGTGCGACTGACAGGCGCGCGACTGGGCCAATCAGCCATTGTGTCTCTTGCCTGTAGTTTTTACTCTGCAAATACATCTCGCTCAGAAGCAACCAACCTCGTAACAATATCATGCTTTGTGGTGCAGGGGTTATTTGATGGCCAATGGGCGCAAAAACATGATAAAACCTTAGTGTACTGGTGGCGTGTTGCGTGGCTGTAGAGTTGTCTCAAATTCTTCTTACTGGCCCCGCCGCGGTGGTCTAGTGGCTAAGGTACTCGGCTGCTGACCCGCAGGTCGCGGGTTCAAATCCCGGCTGCAGCGGCGGCTGCATTTCCGATGGAGGCGGAAATGTTGTAGGCCCGTGTACTCAGATTTGGGTGCACGTTAAAGAACCCCAGGTGGTCAAAATTTCCGGAGCCCTCCACTACGGCGTCTCTCATAATCATATGGTGGTTTTGGGACGTTAAACCCCACAAATCAATCAAATCAATCAAATTCTTCTTACTGAAAGCGGGAAAAACATGCAAGTTATAAAAACATGAGAATGATGTCACACGTGTGCAGTTAGCATCAATGAAAGGAGACCGCTATCATAAAATAAGGAGAGATAGCTTCAGCACTACTGCCTTGGAGATTTTGATCGTGCGCTACACAAAGTATGAGAATAACCATAGCCCTCTTTATAGGGTGGGTGTGCTACGAGTTTCTTTGCCATAAAACATTCAATAAATGATTGTTTACATAGACTTACTGTCGAATAAAGGCTCTACACCTAGAACTAAAGAAGGGCTTCAAGGAATACTTGAGTAGAATAAAGGGAAGTGGTTCTTGCATTCAGTTTCATCTCAGTCGCCATATCTCAGTCGCCACATCTCCCGCAGATGGGAAGATTTTTACTGGTTGGAAGATATGACTGTAGGCGACATGTGTGTCCTCTTCTGAAGCGACAAAAGACGACATCATTTTTTCAAATTTTCGTCATTGAGTGCCAATTTCCGAACTTTGCCTTAAATAGGTGTAATTTCTTTGAGGCTTCCTCGTCCCGCAACTATTGCCATTTAATTGTTTTAGGAGCGAAGCACCGTAAGGGTGCACAATATCCCCCCCACATTCATAAATCTTCGCCTAGGGTCTTCATGAGATATATATATAAAAACATCTGTCACCCACAAAAATGTTATGAAAAACTGTTAATCAGAGCAAAGAAAACAAAAGGTCGCAACGGCCCCGCCGTAGTGGTCTAGTGGCTAAGGTACTCGGCTGCTGACCCGCAGGTCGCGGGATCAAATCTTGGCTGTGGCGGCTGCATTTCCGATGAAGGCGGAAATGTTGTAGGCCCGTGTGCTCAGATTTGTGTGCACGTTAAAGAAACCCAGGTGGTCGAAATTTCCGGAGCCCTCCACTACAGCGTCTCTCATAATCATATGGTGGTTTTGGGACGTTAAACCCCATATATCAATCAATCAAGCAAAAGGCTACAACGCCTGAAAACGCCGACATTTAACCCACCATCAATCAAACTATGTCTTATAAGAAAGGTTAGCAAGAACACGCTAAAAGGCTCTTAAACAGAAAAAATAGAAAATAATGATTCATTATCTAATGCACACTGCTCTGACTCATCGTCAGCAATAATTTTACAAAGGTTTTTGGAGAGTTCAAGTAAATCGCAAGAACAGCTATCAAGGACGTACTTTGTTTGCTTGTTGGGGATGTCGCCATTTTTTACAATGATACCTTAGAGCCATTTGTCTCTAAGGTAGCGTTTCTAACTGGAGCTGCATAACAAAACTTCAGAAAATGTTATCTTGTTCCCCTTGAACATTTAGACTGCTCATCTTAGCTGTCTATGAACCACTAAGCGTTGTCGAAACAATCCCAGAGTCCCGCACTACGTGTCATGATGAAATCAGCCATCAGGAACGTGACACTCTAACGATGTCTAAACTACATGGGGAAAAGGATACTTTTATCATCCCTAAGAACGCATAAAATACCATGTTGTCGTAGAAAGGGAGCATTTCATTTTCCTGTGACCATCTTGCAGACAACAACACGCCAGTATAATTTGATGCATATTGAAAACTGAGTATGCATATTGAAAACTAAGTAATCGTCTACTAACGGCAGAACAAGCTTATCCCACTTCGATGAATGTGCCCTTTAATTAAAAAAAAGGACTCTTAGCCGCTGTAGGAGATGTGTTTTGAAAAGGCCAGGGGGCATAAAGGGTGAGGAGCCACTTCATGTTATGCCTTTTCAAGGGTCAGTTGACTTCTCCTACGCAACTCGAAACAGGCCACATTGACTACCGAATATCACGAAGGCTTTGTGTGCTTCATGGCACGACTTTATTAATTTTTGTAGATTGGTCTTGTCGGCTTGCAACCAATGTTGAATGTGGCGTCTGCCTTTTAAAGGGCCACCTACCCGGCTCCCAAAATACAAAAACAGTGCAATATTTTTTTCTGATAGTTCTCGTCCTTCTTGGCGCACTACTGTGGCAAAGACAGTAATTCCCGTGATGTCTGCAGCGTACATGCTCTCGATTCCTTGATATATGCGAAATATCACATGTGATGGGTCTCCTGCACTGCTTTGCCATGCATTCGCCCATCCATTCTCTTTTGTCTTACGTGAACATCGTGCACAATCAACGAATCAAACTTTATTTTTTTGTGTTTATAACTGCGCAAGTGGCAATACCAGCGTGCAGCCGAGAAGCACGAAATCCTGATAGGCTCTAGCGCTTATTGCTGATATATTTCACGTGAATTCAAGAACTAAGGGGCGAGGAGGATGCGTCGTCTGTATGAAAGACAGAAGAAAATCAACCCCTCGTCTTTAAACGCACGCTGGTGAGTGGCCCTTTAAGAATGCTGCGCTTATCTAAATCTGCTCGGCGCATCATCTAACTTAGGATGACTGCCAATCGGGCGTGTTGGTAAAGGTTCATAATGAGACAAGCGCAAAAATACACACACTCAGAGAGGACACAGACAAGTGCTTCATCTCACAGTGTGCATCGCGTAGAAGTAATGCCACTCGAAGGTTGATTAGGTAGCTGCCATTAGACAAGCATGTCTGCTGTGGGAACAGAATTGGTCATTACTTTGCTCAAACAAATTTTTTGTTGACACGTAAACCTACCTTTGTAATCTAGCACACAACCTTCTGTGCCTCCAACAGTCGATTTTTGCTGCCTGATTTTATTTTTAGTGCGGATGTAATGCATCAGTGCTAGGTAGGAGAGCCTGTTGGTCGTATCATAAAACAGAGACTTTGGTATTTAAATAGTACGTGGAACTGGCGTGTGGGAAAATCTGTATGTTGTGAACCCACCCGCTTGAGCGGCCTGCGCATGAGGTGGTGAAATTGGTCTGGTCAAGAAGATTTCCTTTGAAATTGATGGAACGTGAAGTAACTTGAAGGGACGAAAACCGAAGGTGGAATACTGTGGTTCTGGAAGGCCAATGAGGCATGAATCATCTGAAAAAAAATAAAACTTTGAAAAGCACGTAAAAATGCATTCAAATGTAGTTTCAGTCCCACCATTTAGCTTCTATACAGGCCTATACAGCTGTATCTTGCAGAGGGCTCAAAACAGATTGCCTCGCTCGTGTCTCGCACACATTCCAAGTTCAGGAACGTACTGATTCAAAGGAGGGAGTGCAAAGAGGAGGAAGCAAATGACAGAGTCTCCTTTTCAGGATCGTCCGTCATGTGCGCTCCGTTCAAACGCCACACACAGCCGCTCTTTCACGCTAATAGGGCGACCTGTCCTCGCGCTTTCCGATCGCAACTAATGCTGCAGTCGCATTGGTCGCTAATTCTGTCTCCTATTTTGTCGTTCGCGATTTACCACGTGCGACCACTTTTCCTTCAGCACCTGTTCTTTTTTCGTTTATGCTTGCCTTTTGTATTAGCTGCTTGTTTCACATTTATATCTTTTCATTCTCTTCAAGTTACTGGTGCGAAACAAGTTCATACTGAATGCAGAAGACTGAGGTGCAAAAAACATATCGTGAAGCAGGAAGAGCAGGAGAGAAGACAGAACAGCGCTCGCTGCTCTCTGCTCTCTCCTACTCTTCCTGCTTCACGGTATGTTTTATGCCTCAGTCTTCCGCACCAAGTATGCACCAACTAGCCCAAAAAGAAGTCTTTTTGGAAGTTCATACTGAAGGGTTGGCAATGCGAACTAACGGACGCAAAAGGAGGAGGCAAGCGAGCGCAAACCGAAACGTGGTTTATTCACCGACGATAATATATACCAGAAAAAACATGGCGGAAAAGGGGAAAAACAAAAGGAATCGTTCCACTGGGATGAAGTGACGTCTACAAACAAGATTTCACAATCTAAAAACGATAGAGGGGATAGTTGACAGAACTATCAGTAATATTTTTATGAAAAATGCTTCCTAAAATAATTTTGCGCGCCATAAGTTTGCTCTGCCAATATTTTAGTATGAATTTATACAAACTATCCCGCCTTTTAACACTTCTTCTGAACAGTTTTACATAGCTGCAGATTCTACAATATTGAGAAATGAAGAGTCCGTATTTAAATAAGGAGCTTCAGGTACAAATCTGTGGGCCATTTTTCTATAAACAAGGGTGGACTATTAGAGCATCAATGGTGCAAGGCAAAGCATATATCGTTTGATATTTGGCCAATTTTGATAATTTCGACAAGTTTGATAAGTTCTGCCTCCTGCAGTGGGAATAAAGTACAACATGTGTGCCGTCCATTCCAGGTAAGTCATTAGCTATTTAATCTTGAAGTAAAAATGCGGTGAAGTATTCCACAAAAGTTTCTGTTTTCAATGCAGCCTATTGACTTTGTCAACGATTCATTCGAATATTTATCAGTGAGTAACGTCAGCTGTTGCACAGTTGGTGCTGTTTAACCAAGTACGGTGTGCTTAAGCGATGATTCCCCCTCCCTTTTTTTTTCATTCTCCATTCGAGTGACATCCTGATGGCAGGCAAGCGAGTGGTTCACATTGCTATGATGAATGACCTTCTGCCTAATATTGCTGCTGTTGCACAGTTGGTGCTGCAACAATATTCCATTTTTCTGGTATTGGTGATTTTTGCATGTGGCCGCACAAAACTTAGTTGCTCGATTGTGATAAATATACACTTGTCAATATTCGAGGCCACCCAAGAGAAAGTAAAACATGCTAGAAAACATAAGCAATCTGCCCTTCCCTACGCACCGTCTTAAAGCAGGAGCTGTAGTGGTGAGAGGAGGCAGAATATCTGCTTCAAGGTTACATCCAGGCGTCGCCTCGAGGCACGGTCGCCTACCTATCAAAACAAAACACACACTCTTACCAGCCACACTAAACACTTCACACTACGTGGTGTCATATGCCGCCAAAGTGCACGTCAATTTCGAAGACCCTCCTCAATAAGTGCCAAATCAGACGGCTTTACAATGTCGCACGTCATTCATGGCAGGATGGCTGCAGGCTGCTTACCTCGCGTCGTCTTCGACCTTCTACGTGATGGAGACGTTTTGTTCTGGCACATGTGAACATGCTGCGTTTTGTTTCTATTCTCTTATAAATATATCATTCAATGCCAGTGAGCTCTGAGACGGGTGCAACCATGGGATCCCTTAGCTATTCGTGCTTTTGGTTTCGTATTTGGCTTTGTTCTTCCTGCTGCCCTTCCACAAATGTAGCCCTAACCGTGGTCGCCTTTACTCAGCTTCCTGCCAAGATTGCCACTCTCGTTTTGGGAGCCAGGAAATGAAAGTTGTGACAGGTGATGTGGCACGCCTTGATAGGTGAAGGGAGGCGTTTCAAATGGCAACAAGAAAGGCGCATGCGGGAGGTCCCCTTCTGTTTCCCTCATTGATATGGAAGAGGCTGCCTCGGCGTGGTGGTCTAGTGGCTAAGGTACTCGGCTGCTGACCTACACGCTGTGGGATCAAACCCCGGCTGCGGCGGCTGCATTTGCTGTAGGCCCGCGTGCGCTGATTTGAATGCATGTTAAAAAAATCGGTGTCGCGATTTCCGGAACTCTTCACTGCGGTGTCTCTCATAATCATATGGTGGTTTTGCGACGTTAAACCCAACATATTAATCAACGATGAGGAAGAGGCTTTCATTGAACATGCACAGTTGTGATCGTCTGTGTATGCTGATATTGATTGATAATAGATGGTAACACAAACAAAAGATATGCACAAAAGAAAGCACTTTCAAGACAACACACCACTAACTTACAACAACAGATCATTATTCATTCATTCATTTTATTACCTTAAAGACCCCATTGAAGGGGTATTACTTAAGGGGTGGGTACATATATGAAAACGTGAAAGCCATTTTTTTTTACAATGCAAGGTAATTTGTTACGGTGTTCAAAAAGGTGGTAGGACAGGTTATGGCGGTGATTTCGTTAGAAAGGCTGTTCCAGTCCGTAGCTGCACGAAAAAAGAATGAGGACGAAAAAGTGACGGTGCGCGTACGCGGCCTCTCAACTTGTTGCGGGTGACCAGTGCGATGGGAGATGCGTGCCGGAGGAAGAATGTAGGGTGGCCTGCCGAGCGAGCTGTAAAAAAACTTGTGAAAAAGGGAAAGACTAGAAATGCGGCGACGAGATGCAAGCAATGATAGGCCAGATTCTGTTTTCAGTGCTGATATGCTGACGTCGTAAGAGTACGTAGAATGAATAAATCGTGTGGCTCGATTTTGAAGTAACTCGAGTTGATTGATGAGATATGCTTGATGCGGGCTCCAAATGGCTGATGCGTATTCTATCTTCATCCTTACGAGAGATTGATAAGCTAGTAATTTGACATTATTAGGAGCGTGACGCAAATGGCGTTTTAAGAACCCGAGTGTTTTGTTAGCAGATGCAATGATGTTCGTAATGTGCGTTGCCCAGGTTAAATCGCTACAAAGGGTTACTCCGAGATATTTATAGGAAGAAACTAATTCGAGGTTTGTGTCAGCAATTTGGTACGGGAATACTATCGGATTTCGACGGTGGTGAAAGGAAACAGTTTTACATTTGTTAGGGTTGAGTTCCATTAGCCAAAGGTTACACCATTCCTGTAAGCTTAGTAAGTCAGTTTGAAGAGACGTGTTATCCGAAACGTTGTTTATTTTACGATAAATAACGCAGTCGTCTGTAATACATGTAATGGTAGGTCCATGTAATGGTAAGATACATGTAATGGTAGGTCATTAATGTAAATCAAAAACAGAAGCGGGCCTAGGACAGACCCTTGAGGGACACCTGAGGTTACCGGGGTAGTGTTAGTTATTTGATTGTTGACGGAAACTGATTGTGAACGATTAGTTAGGAATTCTTTAATCCATGCTAATACGTCATCATTTAAATTCAACGCGGCAAGCTTTAATAGTAGGCGCTCATGAGGAACTTTGTCAAATGCCTTTGCGAAATTGATGAAAATGGCGTCAGTCTGAAGGTTAGAGTCGAGGTTAACATGCAGGTCGTGAACAAACATAGCTAGCTGCGTTTCACACGAATACCCTTTCCTAAAGCCATGCTGCGCAGGATGAAAAAAATTATTGGAATCAAGGAAGTCCATGATATGTGTGTAGATGATATGCTCGAGGAGTTTGCAGGGTACGCTGGTTAATGAGATGGGACGATAATTTAATGGTGATTATTTGTTACCTGATTTGTGGACTGGAACGACCTTTCCGTGCTTCCAATCTGGAGGAAGCATTCCTGTTGAAACTGATTGTGAAAATAGTAGACACAGATACGCTGCACAGATATGTTTAGTATTTTTCAGGAGTTTGGATGTAATGTTGTCTACACCAGCTGAAGAAGAAAGTTTGATTTAGTCTATTAGTGATGAAACACCGCTGGAAAAAAAACGTAATTGGTGGCATGGTACATTCAAAGATCGCATGAGGGATGGTAAATGACAACTCAGTTTCTTGGGTGAAAACGGATGCGAAGGCGGCGTTAAACACGCGTGCACATTCCGTGTCACTTAGGGCACCCCCTAACTCATTACATAGTGTAATATTGCGCGAGTCCTGTGGGTTTATGACTTGCCAGAATTTTGGGGGGTTGTTCTTAAGCATGTTCGGTACGTCCGAATGAAAAAATGAGTGTTTGGCGTGACGTATGGCTTGCAGATAAGCAAATTCGGCGGCTTTGTACTTGTTCCATGCATCAGGGGTGTTACGGGACTTAGCTGCACGGAAGGAGTGTTTTTTCTTATTTTCTAATTGTTTCAGTGCTTTATTGAACGAGGGTTGGGTGGTATTAGGATTGATGTTAATTTGGGGAATGTATTTATCAACCATTTCGTTTAGCTTATCTCTGAAAATCAACCAGTTTTCGGTTACATTATGATGAGAAAAGGCAGTGTCAAAAGTAGAGTACAAATTCGTTAGTTCGGAGTTAATTGCTTCGTAATTTCCTTTATCATACAAACGGATAGTTTTTTTATGGTCGGGGCTAAAGCGGGCTTAACCACAAAGTCAGCATGAATGACTTTATGGTCACTGATTTCAGGCAGGTATGCAATGGAGGACACGCACTCGGGATGGCTGGCTAATATAAGATCCAGAATGTTATGGCAGTTATCGGTAACGCGGGTTGGTTCTGTAAGAACTTGAGATAGGTTAAAGTTAAGGCATACATCAAGGAAGTCGTTCGATTCCCTTGACGTAGCCGCTGGTGCAGGCTGGCTTGCCCAATCGATATTAGGAAAATTAAAATCGCCAAACAGAATACATGCATGTTAGGGTGTTTGGTCGTTATTTCGCTTAGGATATTATTGAGCTTAGAAGAAAAATCGGGAGTACTGTGAGGGGGCCTATAGCAAACGCCTAGTAAAACTGAGTGCAGTGCGGCATGGCATTTAAGCCACAAGATTTCAAGGTCGGACACAATGTTTATAGACGAACAGGATATGTTGTGACTGACAGCGACGAGTACTCCTCCTCCTCTCGTGCCGCTGCGATCGTTTCGAAACACTCTGAAATTGGGTCACTCTACTCGCAGATGCCGCTGGTACTCCACAACATCATACATGACATGCATGTCAACGTCATCAAGCGCTTGCTGATGTGTGTGCGTATATGTGCACGCACGTCTCTGTGTGTGCTTGTGATTACGTTAACAATACAAAGAAAAAGAGTGCAGAAAGCAGTTATGATGGCATACATGCACACGGTAAATTCAAATGCATGCCTAACAATTTAGGCTCAGAAGCGCTGCATTATGTACACGTTTTATAAGGCTACCGAAGACATATCGTTTTTGCTTGCCCACTTGTGGAACAGGAAACGTGGAACAGGAACTAAGTTTCAAGATTCTTTTTAGTTACCGTACACACCTGAAGTATCGAGAAAACGAAAAAAAAAATTTGCACCTCTTGCATGGCAAGTTTAGTAAAACGTAGACAAGAAAATAAAGCTGTTATATCTCACGCATGTGGTTGGCTGTGATCACGGCAGCAATATTAGGCAGAAGGTCATTCATCATAGTAATGTGAACCACTCGCTTGCCTGCCATCAGGATGTCACTCGAATGGAGAATGGAAAAAAAAAAGGGAGGGGGAATCATCGCCCAAGCACACCGTACTCGGTTAAACAGCGAAAGCTCAAACGAGCTACCTCTGTATTTAGCAGTGGGCTTAACCCAACTCTGCACTGAAGGCTTTCAAAATTATTGGTTACTTGTTCGTGCTTCTTAATGACGTTAGACACACATTTGGCTTGGGTATACCGCAGTGTTTACTTCGCACGACACACATTGTCCCTCAAATAAATATGGCCATAGAGGAGTGCAATGAGCGGTTAAATGTGTTTATCAAACCGTTAATTGCAGTAGTTGTTCTTGAACCACAGGGGGTCACAGACGTCGTAGCCGAAGTCTATGAGGCGCTGCAGAATTCGCTACCCAAAAGCAGGTGTTCGCCCCAGCAAACGCGCTCCCGCAATCAACACGTTGACGCTGTTGTGCCCGTCATGCCTGCAACACTGCTTGTTCGGCATGGCCTTGTTGCAAGTGTTTGACATCGTGAGTTACCTCAGTGGCGTGGTTTGCAGTATCCACCCACCACCGGTGCTTTCATACCCGTTTGCGATTTAGCGCTGCTTGGAAGGCTGCCAGATCATCGGTACGCAGTCACAGCCGGCACTCGGCCTCCCGGGCCTGTTTTAGATGCGGAGCATCTAATACTCGAGGCTTGTAGTGCGGCGCCGTCCGCAAGCTTCCTCCTCCTTCTTCCACCATCTGTGCATCCCTTCCTCCTCTACACACCGCGCGCGCTTCACTCCTCCACCATCTGTGCACCCTTCCTCCTCTACACACCGCGTGCGCTTCTCCTCTTCACGAACATTCGCTAGCTGTATAATGTAGCGCGCATGCGCCGTCACGCTTCGAGAACATCGGCAGCTGACGCGCGCGCATGCGCCGTCGCGCTTCGAGAACATCGGCAGCTGACGCGCGCGCATGCGCCGTTGCGCTTCTCCCCCTTCTCGAACATTCGACAGCTGACAGTGCCTGCGCCGTCGCGCTGTATATATACTCAAGGTCGGCGCTCGCTCGCTCAGTTGCCGCTCGTCGGTTGGTTTGTACGGCGCGTCGACGTCCAAGGTCGCGGTGAAATGAATTCCAACGAATCCACAAACACAATGATCGACGTCCCTTCGACCAGCGCCGCCCTTTCGCATACGTGTGTACGTGTTCACTCATTTAACACCCCCTCCTACAACCACGTTAACCAATTTAGCCATCGACCCAAGTAAGTCGCAATTTAACACCCCATTTCACAACCACGTTAACCAATTTAGCCATCGACCCAAGTAAGTCGCACTTTAACACCCCGTTAACCAATTATATGCTCCGCATCCTCCTCAGTGTTCCCCCGAGGGAAGCTGCGGGCAATTTTTTTCGGCCCTGACTGCATCATCGGCCCGGCGAATGCGAGCTCTCTAACTGTCGCCGCTCTTCTAGAGTAGTCCGTGGCCTATCCATGTGGAAATTTCCACAATAGACGGATGCGCACGTGCTCGTCGCCGTGTCTGCTCCAGGATGAATGATGTTACTAACAAAGTTTAGCCAATGGCGCGCGTGCTTGGGTACGACGGTGAAAACCACGTAACTGATAGCCCGGCTAATAGAGGCCGTTCGCGACATCAATTCTCAATAGTTGTTTTGTTTCTTCTAGACCTATACTACTTTCGCTGTAAAAATAAGTACCTTTTAGGTACTTTACACGGATTCAATGCCTAACTATGACGACGGCACTTTCTGTATCTCTCTCTCTCTCTCTCTCTTCTCTCTATATATATATATATATATATATATATATATATATATATGGTGAAAGTACATCAACTATCCTCACCCTTAAATCAAACTACACTTTCAAAGGAGTACACGACCGAAAAAAAATCTGCAGTGGACTGATATCGTGGGCCTCACTTTCGTATCATTGTTTCGAACTGTATGTTAACACGGTTAAGTCTAGAACTTTATTTTGCCTGAAGCCAATGAGAGTGGGTGAATGGCCTCGCAAGCAAGTCAAGACTGTCACTGGGTGGTTGTGTAATGCCACGCTATATGGGCCTTTTTATATCTGTCTTCCTTATTCTAGCGCGAAACCCAGCTGGGAGTCATCCATCATTTGCAAAACGACACGAACTGTCTGGCTGCCGTCACGGGTGTCAAAGACAAGGAATTGGTACCGAACTTTTCATGCTATAAGCAAATAACCAACCCATAGAAAGAAACTAAAAAAACATATTGTGAAACCGTACGTTACGTGACCTTTCAAGGAAGGCTGTTTAGTATTCTCGGCATGTAGAATCTCCACTTCAAAGCTTATATTCAAGTTCGCTTTTTTTCCTCTTTGCTTCCGTTTTTGCTGTCGTTTGCTGCCTCCTTAAACGCAAATCTATATAATTTACCATTAAATAATGTGCATAAAAGCTACTACTTAACTTTCTAGAGTTAACGAAGGTTAACTTGTAATTTCCTGTGCTCATGTGAAGCTTTCCGTGTGATGTTTTATTTTCTTTGATGTTCATTTTCTGGAAAACGGCTTACTGTACTTTCCCAAATTAGGTCGCGATTTGGAGAGCAGCAAGATATCATTGTCAACTCTGCAATCGAGTGAGCATGCTAACAGTAATCTTGTCTTCGTTGCTCCCTCTCACCACCCCTCAACGTGAGGGGTAAGGTTCTTGTTGCTACTAACGCTTGTTTTACTAGTTCATGTTCACAGTCTTATTGTCTGTTCAACTCATACGCCGTTCTTAAACGCATCTATCTTTTCACAAAACATAGCATATTTTTAGGTATCTATCACTAAATTAAGTTGCGAAGTTTATTTCACAGTGTTTTTCTATATTGCGGTAAGTGTATTATGATTCCCTAGTAATGAGCGGCTCTCTCGGTCCTCCAGAAACTAAATTTTGTTTTAGTCTTTCTGCCAAGATTCTACTTGAATTTTACAATGTCATACGTTGTGCCAGAACAAAACAGTTGAGCTGCATGCCAGCAACCTGGCACAGTTATACTACGGAGTAACAAAAGTCATGTCCGTGAAACGTACTGTCTGCTGAGAAACTACACGGGAAGCTGCGACACATTGCCGTATTGGAAAACCACGCCACTCCTACCTTGTTTACTCAGTCTTGGATGACCACAAGAAATAGCTAAATCATGACAGCTTCACAAAATTCGAATGCAATAAAGCATGTGGGGCGAGGACTTAGCTTTGCATACGTTCCAAGAGTTGCCTTCGAGTAGTGACACGACACCACGAATATCTGCAGGCTCTTTCCGAGCAGGGAATACAAAATCAGGCACGCCCTAAAAAGCGCCCAATACCACCAGAGTTACGCCCTGCTCTCTGCGTTGAATCCTCAGACATCGTTTTTCGCATTTCTGCTACATTGTATTTCCTATACATTGAGTTGTAGAAAAAAAAACACAAGGAAGCCGAAATGAGCATTATACAAAGCAGCAAAGCACCCTTCCTGCTTCAGGCACACCAAGCTATAAAAAAATAAGAAATAAAAATGTAATATATATCCCTATGAAGCAGAAGTGGTTCCTATCCTTAAAAACATGCAGAAAGAAAAATATACCTGGATTGAAGAACAACCCTGTTTGGCTTCGAGGGCTGCTTGTTGACACGGTGTGTGGAATTTGCAGAAATTGCAAAGTGAAAGGTAGGAAGCTGTACATCCGGAGCTTGTTTTGCGTATACGTTTGCGACTGACGAGCGACGTTCGATTTATTCCTTTTGCATTTTTTACTCCTTTCTTGTTGTCTTCTTTACCTATTTATTTCCTAGATAGCAGGAGGTGTTTTTTTCTGTGCTTTTTGAGGTTTAATTTTCTCGTCAACAACTGGAGTGTCATTGTACCATTCGATATTGTTCAATTCTGCCAGCTACCTTCGCAAAAGCGTAGTTTTTAAACGTGCACTATAAAGAGAAATATGAAATAAGTGTACACATACAAGTGAGTCTTTCAAAAGTGTCACCAATCTGGCTACTGTTGTATAATCGTTAGAATACAATAAATGAAGGGCGAAACACTATTTTTTATTATCGCGCGGAAACTTCGTTAACGTCAGTGTGCCACCACGAAATTCAGCCTTTTCTGCTGACTTCGGCTGCATGGGTTCGCGGGAAGTCTTCTGAAACTTGCGGTGTTTAGAGCACTTGGATTGCTTCAGAACTGAATTTAAACGAATGTAATCTATTTTTATGGATCAATGATTATCTCGGCCCAGCAGGCCGATTGAAAATATGAGACATCAGTGACAATGGTCATGCGATCAATGACACTAACGTCAGTTAAATTTTTGATCCTAAGTTATATTTTTTTGTGTGTCATCGTCACCAATATATCATTTGTCGATTTTGTTTTAGGTATGAGCGTTGGCTTTAGCGCAGATGAGGATGAGCACTATTTGACAGCACTACGAAGATGACGCTGGTACATTTTATATACTTACAGGAAGCTTGCACTTCCATTTATTTGTGAAAACTAATTATTGCATCAGATTTTTTTCATGCTGGCCAAAATGTGTTGGCAATGGACGCGAAACGCGAGAATACACAGTGAGGATGTTAACAACACCACCGACGCCGGATTTGCGAGTATACATGCGACTACAGAATGCTCCGCATTTGAAACCTGACCTCAGCAGTTTTGAGCAGACGAATACAGAGAATAAATGGAAGGGTCCTGGCTGGAATCGAACCCCAGAATTCTGCGTGACAATCAACGATTCTACCACAAAGCCACGCCAGGTCTCGGAACTACTTTTCAAGTAGAACATAATGTTTCTGGAACACCATCTGTGGTTGCGTTAATGGAGGCTATTAAATTTTATAAACGTTACATATGTACTCCTACAACGCCATCGTCACTGTGGGTTAACTTCACTTGTAGTTAGGTGCACTACACTGAAATGATTTGGTAGCAGTGTACAGGACAACCATCCTCGTGAGCACTAGCGCTACATATCAGCTTACCACTCCTAGTGTTGCTAATACTCCTGTTCCTGTTGGCATCGCTGCGCACGAGCAAACAACGGCTGATATAAACATCTGCAACTGTTCAACATGTTTGGCCTGAAAATTTAACAAGAATATTGAAAATGTATCACATTGAGCGACGTACAAGTAGGTTATACAGTTTTAACAGCATTGTTATATCCGAGTGATACTGCCATAAAGACAAGGCAATGAAAACACGAATGTTTTCGTGCATGTTCACCGCATGGCAGGAAGAATGTAAAAATAGAGCAAATGTTTACAAGACACTGGCTGTGTTGTTTAGAATGAAAAAAAAATCGACAGTCATCGATGGAGCAATGAGTTTGTGTATTTCGTTCCAGTCATGTACCGTGCTCAAGGGCAATATACGTAAGACATAAACAAACCTTGAAAGTTGGCGCCGGAATAAATCATTCAAAACAAAAGGAACAAAATTCGCATTCAAACAGAGTGTGATAAGATTGTCTGGATTATTTGTGTGACAGATGCGTAGATGCGCTTTGTGATTCGATAAATTTTTCCTTTTACTTTAGGCTGTGCTTTTGTAGATAAATGCACATCATTTATTTCACTGTCTGCCTGCCGTTTTATGCGACAGTAATCACTTCTTCATTGCAAAGCGGCTACGATAAGTGTCACTCAAAGTCATAACAGAAGTACTGCTGGCAATTAACGAAGACCACAAAAAAGGGTGGTGTTGCCATATATATAGTGATGGTACCGTGGATCTTTGGACTGGTGGTTTGCCTTTTTTTTTCACGTAATAATTGTCATAACTACTAGCATGTACAGGCCTTGTTGGTTCCAACTAAGCTGACAAAACAGATAACTCTACTAGCGACAAACAGTAGGAGATCAGATCACCTGTTGTAATAGCCCTCCACAACCTTTGAAAGGCTATCATTAATGTCGGGGACAGTTTCTAACCCGAATGTCGACAATACATGCACTTTCATTGGCAGTCCCGGTTTGTTTAGCTTTGTAGAAGGTTTATTTCTTCCGTCGATTCGCAACAGGATATCGCTGCAAAAATAGGTGAAATGTTTGAAAATTACGCATACGCCACATGGCATATGCTTAGGAGCTCGGAGTGTATACTGTGTATAGTATACTACTTGTTCAGGATGGGACATAGTGGAAGGGGCACATAAACACGCAGACATAATTGTAAACCTATATTTATGAAGGAAACAACCAATAAAGGTCATATAAATAATTTCACGAACATGAATACGTTTATAAAGTGCGCCAATAAACCCAGATTTAGGATTATAATCCTCAATCGGCTCACAATCGTTGTAACGTTTCCCATAATATAGGGTCTATATATGTCTCCTATCACCCTGAATGCCTTTGCTGAAATGTTCATGCACGTCGTGAATACTGGTGGCCCTCCATTGACTGTCTCTGCTGTATTTATTGTGGCTTCCGGGCTTATTTTTGTACAAATTCTCATAAGCCTGCAGTTCTGGCAGCATTTTATTAACAGTAATTTTTTTGTTTTCATTTGTGTTAGTTTTAGCTGATATTTATTTTACAGATATGAGCGCACGAGTTAATGTTTGACATTAGTCCGTGCAAGCAATCCCGTTTTTTTTTGCATGTTTATTATCCAATGCACTGCGATGACAAATTCTTTCATAAATTATTGTAAATATGAGTACATCCTACTTTACAAGTCACGTCCAAAGCTGACCTTTTATTGGTCTCTAGTCATATACAAGTACTTTTACAGTCGGGCTATTTGAGATAACAGTGGCAACTGGGAGAGCCCTATCTCATTATTTTCCACTAGGGAAAGAAATCTGATTTGTGCTTCGGTTAACCTTTCTGCGTCTTCCTCAAGCATGCTCTCTCTTTTATTATTTAAATAATATCCGTAGTTTATAGTAGAATAATATCCGTAGTTTATAGTAGTAATGCTGCTATGTATTTGAAATACTATTCATGTCCCAGCTGTTGAATGGTCAAAAAATTCTTGTATATTTGTTTCTGTGGTTCCTAATGATGGTTGTTTTGTTGATAGCAGTGATAAAAAAAGTGCTGAGAGTTGGCTTGTGACGATCACAATCTGTATATGGAAATTAGGAGCAATCTGATTGAACCATAACTAAATAGAAAAGTTGAGCCTCCTATACAGGTACGAGATCCCGCTGCATTATATAATTGTGCAGCAGTGTTCCTAATGGTATCAGCTGGTCTCATTCAGATGCGCTTTCTCTAAAACGTCTGAGTAGTATTGAGAAAGTTCATTTACACTAAGTGTGGTCATTGATGCTATGGTGTTGAAATTTTGGTGAATGGGAGCAAGTTTATGAAGACAGTAGTTCAGTGGCCCTTGCGCAGTAAGACTATAGTTATATCTGCTTGCTGAGTAAAGCGCCAGCTCCCCGATTTCTGGAAGATCATTTCAACTCTGGCCTTCTTGGTGTGTTTTCTTGCGATAATGACACACAACGCATAAGTACGTTAAGAATAGGTGAAAAAACTCCTGTCTAGACGCAGAATAATAGCACACGATGACTGTGGGCTCTACACGCCTCATGCTTAGGTGAATTGCTTGACTGCTTTACCAGAGAGACAAATACTACTCTTGCTGTAACCAGTTTCTCAGAGGAGCATCTTATGCAGCTGGGTGATTCGGTAAGTCGACACCTTAGTTTTTTTTGTCCACAGGACTACCCCAAAATTTTCCCTTCGCGTTCTATTGCTCTCGCTTTTACAGTGCAATAAACAAAAAAGCTGGCTTAAAATAACCCAAATGTGTCGGTTTGTGCCTCGCATTTTGTCTAGACAAGTTTACGTGCAATAATAATCGTATCTACCCAAACGAAAAATTCTGAATCATTTTTTCCCCTGTGTTACTTCTTTCGGTCTGACTCTCTGAAATCTGAAAGGTAAATGAACTATTCAATCAGTGTAATTAGGAAAATATAAACCATAGTACAGAAAGTGTCAACATTACTTTATTGTACCGTTTCTTTTTCTTCAATGAAATGCATCTTTGGCCAGATGATCGCCTGCATAGAGAATTATAGTGAGAAAACGGTACTCTCCACGACAAACTTTAGAGAAAGCAAACAATATAAATTCCTACGCAGTGCAAGCGGGCAAGCGTTCTTTGAATACTAGTGCAATCTTCGAAAAATAACACATGGAAAGGACCGCTTTTCCGGCCTGCCGTTTTGTATTAGATGGATATAAGTAACATGGTTGGTTGAAGAGTCGCCACGTCCTCATGTCGTGAAAAACTCGCATGCAAGCAAATGAAAGCTAAGTCGCATGATCTTGTAGAAGAAAAATATGCAACGTCATCTAAGAAGGGCCATCAAATCTGCTTTATCTATTCTTGTCCTCCTAAAGAAAAAGTAGATGTCACAAATCAGTACAGTATATTTTAAAAAGAATGCACACAACCAAATATACTTGACTCATATTCACGTATGATATTCCTTGTATGATATTCCGACTCGTCTATCTCACAAGAAAACAAAACTGTCAAAATGTTGGGCCATTTGTAGTTACTTGGCAGCAGGAACAATACGTTTACTTTACAAATGTATTATAATGCGGAGGAAATGCTACTGTTCAGCAAAGAAATGACTTTAAATTTAAAGACTCCTTTTCCTGGTTGCGTACAATATTCATGAGAGTTAAGTATAAGGGTTGTTATTCGAAGTGCTCGTACTGTAAATATGAACAAGCAAAAGTGGACGAAGAGATAGCTTGCCACCGCCAGGGGCTAAATTTGCAATCTTCGAATAGCGTGTCCGATGACATACCATTGAGATACGGTGTCGTTCATCCACCCGTCCACACAATAAAAAATACACGTGCATTTAAACGTAGGATCGTCAGTCAGCACCACCTGTGGCCGTAACAGTGAGTGTGGAAAGCGTTTTTCGCCTGTTGGCGTCACGTACAACCTTACCTTTATACAACATAGCAGCTGACCAGTAATACCTCGCATACCACCTGAAGGCATCACGTCTGCCAAAACGAGGCCTTCGCTATGAACGAAAACAAGAAAGTTTCACTTTAAACACTAATTTTTTGTTATACATAGTATTCATGAGAACGAACTAGGATAATAACTCTAAGGAAAGTATAAGTGATGTTGTCCGAAGCTAATATACTGTAAATGTGAAGAAAGAAAAGTGGATGAAAAGATGACTTGCCAGTGGCAGTGACCAAAAGTGCGACCTCGGAAAACCGCGTCCAATGCTCTACCTCTGAGCAATGATGGCGGTATCTTTCCAACCACTTTAGAGGAAATATATTTGCACACAAACGTGAGAGTGTCTGGTCAGTGCTACCTGCTGTTATTACGGCTAGTGTGTAACAATAGTTTTGCCTGTTAGCATCACGTACCACGTGACCCTATTGCGAGATCACAGCTGGCCAGTAATCCCTTATGTTCAGGTCTCTGTCGTGGTTGCTCTGGTGACAACACTTCATTATCAAGAATGAGAGAAAATCTCGGAAGCGTTTTGCGCCAGTAACACTTTACTGGGTCTATTATCACCATGTAGTGAGTTAAAATAAGGAAATCACTCAATGGGAAACTGTTCAAACAAAGAAAATAAGTGTGGGATGTGCACAAGCAGAAAGAGGTTGTTTGAAAAATTTTGAGTGCTTCGCAGTTCAGTTACTTTGTATGACAAAATCTCACGCATAGTATCATTGCTTGTGTTCATCGCGTAAGAATAAAAAGGACTCTTGCTGAGTGATACTTCTGAAGACATCTTCGCTTCAACATTTCTAACAATATGGGGTTCATTTATTTTCTTTTTGCATAGAAGCAAAATCGGACATCCATCGGTTATGCTCTTCTAAACACGAAGCAAGACATCATGATCTTTCATGAATTCCAGAATGGCTGGTTTCTGTGCTATTATTTGTCGTGACTTAAGAACTTATTTTTTCCAAGACAATAAAATATTTTAGTTATAGTATTCTACTCAATGTGGTAGGTATTTGATAGTATGTGTCTAGTTTGGCCTCAGTTTGGTTCAGTGGAGCTTGCAGATTATTTTTCGGTATAGCTTGAATTCTTTTCCGGATGGCCTCATTCAAATATGGATTGTGTATATGTTTCTAGCACATTAAGTTTTTTCAAGGCAATTTGATAGCACTTCTGGCCTTACAAGTATATGTCCGTATTCATTGCCAACAGAGGATTCACAGACACGGGCAAGGCCATATATTGTATTAGTTTTTAATATGTTAGAAAACTTGTTTGCTGGTGGCCCGTAGTGGTGCAACGTTTTCCCTTTGCATGTGTAGCTAAAGCCCAGGACGTTAGCCATACCAAAAATCTTGGGAAAACATGAACACGCTGTAACTGTACTTTTTCTAAATCTGGTGTTCTAGGTTGGACTCGTGAGGAACAAAGATCATGAATAGCACGGGAAACACCTTTACAGCAGTGAGAAACACGATCACAACTCCGAAGCCACAAAATATGTTGAGATTGGCGGGCATAAGGTATTATTTACCTTTCACAATAGCACTGGGGTTTCACTGCTCGGCTGCTGAACGCGTCTTCTATACCAACAGCAGCCGCCGCAATTTCAACGCAGGTGAAATGATACGAACCTGTGCAGTGGGCTAGGTCTGAGCACACTTTAGAACACCAATTCGTTGAAGTTTTCTGAAGCCTTCACTACAGCGTTCCTCATGATTAAATCATGGTTCTGTCGCGTAAAACCGCACAAATGATCGTTGCTACTAGTAATATGGACTTGCATGATTGCATTATTTAAAAAAACTACTCGTTCTACTGTATGGTTGTCTTCTATGGTAATTTCATATTATCAAAATGCGCTAATAATGGGGGCCATCACATTGATGGTATTTTAGTTTTACAGTGCAATAACAGTTTGCGAAAACAGTAAGCAGAATAGTCTCCTGAGTTCGCATTGAGCAAACAAAATCTAGATGAAGGGGAACGTGAGGCAACCAGCAATAACCGGGTACTGCACTTTGTCTAAAAATTTGCGAATTGAGTTTTCGAAAGGGAATTCATTACGTCAGGCACCTGCCAGGCAAGTGCTGTCATTCAATTGCTATCAATAGACGTTGTGTTTTAAGTTGAGCAGACATTATTCCACGCTTTTTCATCTTCACGACGCAGATAATGCACAATCAGCGTCAAAGTAAAATACTGCTGCTAAAATACTTATTCACAATTTGGTTTCCAAACCGAATTGACTCCCATATTTTGAAGACGACGTTGCTATTAGATGGTATGTGCTTGTTTTTTCCTAAGAAGCTCTAACGTAGTTCTTTCATTTCTCACTATCAAAGCTTCAGCCAACAATAAAAAGGACCCTCATAGTACGTTCTGAATAACCCTTATTCGGGAGTTCATTATCATAAAGAATGTTCGCGTGTAGCCCTCGCTTAATTCTGTGTCTAGGCTGGCCTAACAAAAAAGGGTAATCATTAGAAGTGTATCCCAATCTTTTGGAGCCCCGTTAACAAAAAGCACCTTGGTCTCGGGAAAGTTCGGTCCGTCTGCTGGGGTTTTTTGTTTCATTGGTCAAATGCTGCTCTATCAAAACAATATGATCTGGTCTTTGTTTCAATGGCTGTGCTGTTATAGCCAAATATAGCAGTCGGCTACTTCTGCCAGCGGATTCATTAGCGCGCTCGTAGGGGGTGATGGTATGTAGAAGTGGAGCTGATCAAAGACGCTGCTTTATTAGGGTCGATATAATCCGTTTACCAGCCTCACGGCTCTTCCTCGGCCGGTGATGTAGCTATGAAGGCTGGCAAGTATTATGCGGCAAAAGAGCCTTCAGAAGCCGCATGAATTCACGCGCGTCGATGAGATTAGTGTGGACAGCGCATGCGCTACGGTACTCACTTTCACCACTAACTTCTCCTGGCGTTATTGACGTTTATCGCTCACGCGCGGCTCATTATGCGGAAAGCGGGTGCATTCTCGTTTACGTTTCATGTACCGCTGAGTTTTGCAAGCAAAAGGGTGTAAGTGAATCATGCACACTTTATGCAGTGCTGAATAATAGACACTTTGTTGGTTATTGAAGCGCTACTATGGGTGCTCTTATATTGGTGGAGACTTTCACAGCGAGGAAGCTTCTTTTGCTCGTGTTGACACCAAGCAGACAATTTTGTTTGTTGAGGGCTGCGTAGTGAAATTTATACTACATCGCAGCTTATACTGATACACTGCTGCATTGTTCGACGGACGCTTGACAAGGCCACTCGAATGGAAATAAGGTGAATGGAATTATTATTTCTAGGATTGTAAGAGTGATTTGCATTTCACTTTAGTCAATGCACAGCCTACGCTATTCGCGATATGAGGATATGTCACGACTCAATAAATAAAGAACAAAAAACACGAGCTGTTTTGTCTCTTTGACCAAAGTGAAATGAGAGCAATAAGGCCTCAATGAACAAAGGAAATCTCAATAAAAATGTGAGAGTGGCTGACGGGAATCAGCCAAGTAGACTGATTGAAAAAATTAAACTTAGAAAATAAGTGTGCGTAAGGTAACCCTATGAAATCCTTCTTCATATTGTTGCGATGGAAAAAACGAGGAAGTTTGCTCGGACTAAACGAAGACGACGTCTTCATCACCAGCTTTCAAGAACCTGACCGACCGACCGACCGACCGACCGACCGACCGACCGACCGACCGACCGACCGACCGCTTGGGCAACATAAAACTTTACCGTAAACACACCAGCTCTGCACTCGTGTGCCTGCTTTCTTCGTGTAACATTTGCTAGAGATGCTGGGCATCGGGATGGAACTTCAAAGCGGTCGTCAATCATGCCTGCGGCTGGGATGGCGAACCAACCTGTCAATATCCAGGACAGCGACGATCAAAAAATCAAGCGTGAACATCTATGCAGCGGTCTTCATCCATCAGCGGGACCGTAGGCCTTTTCTAGGCATAGATGAGACTGACGTCGAGTTGTGGCTAAAGTTATACTACTTTGATTCCCGGTACGCTAAAGTGTGCATCACGTCTAATGAAGCACCTGCGGAGGTATCGCTGGCTTTCACGTGGGCCTGAAGTGCTAAAGCAGCTATCTCTAGTCTTTCTGCACGAGAAGTACGCTAATCACTTGCATTTCTATACCGATGGATTCACTACTCTTCAGTGAGTGTTCATTCGGAACAGTGGTAGTTGCAGCGAAGGCTGTTACCATCAGTCGCGAGGCAGATAACCCAAAGACATCAACAGTTGCAGAACGTGCTGGTCTTCACGATGCATTTCAGGTAGTCAATCACCAACAGCCTCAAGGATGGGCAGTTTTCAATGGTTCGAAGGCAAATCTGCAGATTTTGCTGTCATCCCTTACGGCACGGGTCATGGAACAGTTGGTCTTCAAGGTTAGGCAGCTCTTCCATACTGCGTTCGAGAAAAGACACCGCGTGACATTTAGTTGCTGCAAAGTCATTGCGATGTCATAGGCAATGGTTATGCCGACGTTGCTGCTCGATCAGCTCTTGAAGGGGTGAGATACCCGTATCGAGGATCAATGCTGCTTGCCACCTTCGAGTGGTCGCACAAGAAGTCACTTGCTCCACCAGGGATACAGCAAGAAGACTGCGCAACAGACATCACCTACTGGCCACATATCTTGCCCCGCTGCCGTGATCTGTTGGCTAAGGTACCCGACTGCTGACCCGCAGGTCGAGGGATGAAATTCCGGCTGAGGCGGCTGTATTTCCGATGGAGGCGGAAATGCTGTAGGCCCGTGTGCTCAGATTCGGATGCACGTTAAAGAACCCCATGTGGTCGAAATTTATGCAGCCCTCCACTACGGCGCCTCTCATAATCATATGGTGGTTTTAAGACATTAAACACCACATATCAATTATCAATGCCTGCATACCTTAATTCTTCAGAGACCTTCTGGACTACACGGAAACGATGCCACTCTGCACTGACATTCATAGCTGAGAGTGGGTATCACGAAGTCATTCTCCCTTCGAATTCAAATAGGCGACATCACTTTTTGCAACAATTCTGGTAGCAAGGAGACATTACAGCACATCTTCTCTTAGTACCCTCGTTAGAATCTCTGGCAGCCGCTCTAGCGCGTGTAGAACAAAGACCGATGATGGCAGAAAGCATTCTGGAATGTAGACCTAAGAGGTCTGCGCAGTTGGAAGTGACGAAGGTGATGTTCAACTTCTTGAAGGCAACAGATCTTCTCCAGCGATGTGTTATGATGACGGTGAAGTGTGACGTTGTGAATACGCGCTCTGTCCTCTCATTCTTCATCTTTAAATCTCTTCCCCTGTTTAGGTTAGCATACCAGTGATCCTAAAATGCGCAACATCACTGCCTTTCTTTTCCTTCCTGTCTGTTTCTTCCTTCTTTATCTGGCGTTTCCTCCTTTTATTGCGATAAATATGCGGACAGTCTGAACGGGTTCTTGCCGTCGTCATCCCATCATTATGACGTCACTATCAAGTCTAAATTGATAAGATTTTGCAGCACATCATACCTTCTACCTTAATCTAAGAGCGTGCGAGCGGGGGCGACAAATGTTACTGAAGCACAGATCAAGCGAGCCGCCATATCTACGTCGCTCGGAGGAGCATAAAATAAGATCCACCGTCTGTTAAACCGACCGTCGATTGCTTAAGCAGAAAGGAAGCGCCTCGGCCGTATTTAATTGTTATGGAAAGACGCGGGAGGCGCTGGGCGCAAACTCGACCAGCAACTGAGGGTGAGAGAGCGAATACACTTATAAGGTCCAGAAGAAAAAGTATGAGTTAATTATGCATTCAACTCCTGGCTGGAGTCAAGTCGGGACAGGCAGTCCAAACCTCTGCGCCCTGTCACGGGCCTCCTAGATAGCCAGGACATCGTTGATAACAGCGGTCCACCAGCCTCCTTGACAGCAGCCCTGCAACAAAGGAGAACGCCAGAGCATGTGTTTTGGTGAGCTAACTTCTCCGCAGTACAGGCAGTTTTGGAGCATTCTCAGCTTTATCAATCTGTTTGTAATGTTCTCAGCGTCATTGGGCTGTATCACGTTTTTGGTAAGAGTATTGAAACACCCGTCTGATCCCCTGTATTGCGAGAATATCTCGTGATAGGGGACGAAAGGTGTGTGCTGAAGTCGAGCTGTTCCGAAGCAATAGAGAACCCCACATCACCGCAGAATGTATATCCTCGAACATGATTATGAGCAATCTCACTTTGCTTTAGTTGGCCAGGTGTTACGTTCAGAACTGGGTGAGCCGGAAACCATTAGTGTGTTGAACTTCATCGTGCAACGACCCTGCCTTTAAGGATCCTCATGGCCTCTTTTGAAACAAGGTCCTACTAAGAGGCATGGACAACAGCTGGGGAGTCAGTGTAAAGAAGGATGTGTTTAGGATCTAGTAGAGCTTTAGCCACCACTACTGTTTGGTTACTTCTGCTATTCATGTGCGAATTCAGGCGTACGAGAGATGATGTTCTTTGTGGTTGACTATAGTTCTCAAAAAACTTCTAGCAATTTTATCGCCGGCTGCGTCTACGGATGCTTGCCTACTCAATGAATCTCCTAAAAGTGCTTTTGCCTTCCCAAGGCTTCGACACTTGTTCGATTGGGAATTCACGTTTATTTCGAATGACTCTAAATTGAAGGATTTCCTGACTTCATCGTCTATTTTAATCACCTGATCTTTTTTTAATGCGACGTTGCAGGCCTGCGTGCTTCAAAGGTGTCTTCCTGCTTAGGTTTCAGATAAACTGGCAACTTGTGCAATCTTTTAAGCTCTTGCTAGCTCATCAATAGTATATGGGCTCATAACTATAAAATCACCTTCTTACTGATTGCAATTGAGATCTCTAGAACTTTCTTGATGCTTTTCTGTATGATAGTATCTATCCTAATTTTTTATTTGTTCTAATTAAGAGCCAATATTGTGTTGTTCAAGTGGCGCGTAAGGCAAGCGTGGTGAACCCCGAGCGCCATGTCCTCCCCTATGCCGTATTTCTTCAAGAAACTCTGAAGATTAGCTTATTATCTGTTCAGTCTTTGTGGTTACGAGACCTATGACCCTGGCAATAAATGCTTCAATATCCTAAGACCCACTCCGCAGGGGCGCCTGCGCAAGTAGGCGTTTGGTGTGTAGTGACACCATGGACCCGAGCTAACGGGGGAGTTTCTACTCCCTCCCACGCCTAGCCGTGCGTGGCTTTGCCGTGTCCGGGGAAAAGGGGATCCTGGGGGTTGAGCCGACGTTGGGTGATTGGACCATTAAGGCCCCCCCGGCAGAGGCAACACACCCCTTTGGCCCCGGCTTCACGTAGACGGCACACCTGGGCTGAGCCACCCAGGGGAAATCGGCAGTCGCCTTTTTCTATCTCTCTCTCCCTACATCTTCGTCTTTATCTCTTACTATTTATCTGTCCTGTCTTCTACTCTCTTCCGTTTACTTCTGTTTTTCCTGGCGGCAAGGGTTAACCTTGTGTGGCCATCCAAACTAGGGTAAACCATATTGGGTTATAGTAACTGCGTACTGCTGGCGTTGCGCAGACATGCCCACATGCTCTGCCACGTCCCCTTGTTGGACTCCGTGGTGGGTGGTAGGCGCCGTTACCGAAAAATCCACATTTTCCCATGGGATCCTCGACCCCCTCTCTAACTGATCGTGCCTCGAAAAGGGTACGCACCGACGCAACTCTACTACTTTGGCCCCAAAAACAGAGAAACTTTCCCAAAATACCATGTCCGCCATTGCGAACAATCATCTACAAAAGCTAGAGCAATCTCACCCTTCCTTGTTGCCAAGTGCTTGAAAGAGACCACTGGAACCGGTTATAAGGCCACGAAGATGGCAAGTGGAGATCTGCTTCTTGAATTAAAAGACAAAGAGCAGTACAATAAACCTCGCACCTTGTAGCCTTTGGTAACATCCCCGTCTCTGTGAGCGCACATCGTACCATGAATACAGTGAAGGGCGTGGTATCGGACGAAGATTTGAAGACACTGACTGAAGAAGAGCTCCTTGATGAATGGAAGGACCAAGGTGTAATACATGTCCAGCGCATCAAAATCAGACGTAACAACAATGAAATAGCAACAAAGCACTTGACACTCACCTTCAACTCAAGCACTTTACCTGAGACTCTCGAAACTGGCTATGTAAAGCTCCATGTCCGACCCTTCATTCCAAACCCGAGGCGCTGTTTCAAATGCCAGCGATTTGGTCATGCATACCGGAGCTGCCGAGGACAGCTGATGTGTGCTAAGGACAGCACAACTGGCCACAGTGCTGATGAATGTAGTCATGACGAGGTCCTCTGTGCTAACTGCGAAGGTAGCCACCCCGCATACTCCAGAGCGTGCCAAGCCTGGAAAAGAGAAAAAGAGATAATAACTATAAAAGTTAAAGAAAATATCACATTTAGGGAAGCAAGACAACGGGTCTCGTTATCATTAGCACTAAAAACACCTTTTGCCGAAGTGGTGCAACGAGGGGCGGCACCACAAAGGCCCTTGGCAGTTGCCCGGACCGCGCCTAGCGTGCCGAGGGCAATGCCATAAGCCCCTACGGCGGGAGCAGCCAGCGCTGCCCTGCACACATTCAGCCTGTGCGCACCAGTGACCTCTACAAGCTCTGGCAGCAGCCAGGGCAATCACGAGGCCAAGGGGGCCTCGTCAACCCCCAGCTCGTTGGGGACAAAGACTTCGTCGATCGAGGCGAAGTCTAAGCGACGCACAGATCGCTCTTTAGAGCGGGTGTCCAGTGCCTCGCAAGAGGCTATGGACACCAGTTCAAGCCAAACGGCGCAGGAAGCGCCGAAGGAGCGGCGAGCTTCTCTCGACCGCCCCAAAAAGGACAGAACGCCGATTACAGGGCCTGACAAAGGCCCTGTAAAATGAGCTAATCTCCGTCTTTTCTGCACACAGCAATTTTTTTCCACCATGGACAAAATCATACAGTGGAACGTAAGGGGAATACTTAGAAATTTAGGTGACGTCCAAGAACTTCTGAGTAAGTTTAACGCGAAAGTGCTATGTGTGCAAGAAACGCACTTAACTCCTAAGCACAAGGACTTCCTACGACAATATATTATTTTCCGAAAAGACCGGGAGGATGCTGTTGTACCATCTGGCGGTGTATCCATTATAGCTGATCATAGTATAGCATGCCGGCATTTGAAGCTCCGAACGGCCCTTGAGGCAGTGGCCATTCGAGCTGTACTTTTTAACAAACTGATTACCATATGTTCTGTGTACATACCACCGCATCAACGGCTACACAGACGTGACCAAAATCATTAAAAGATGAACTCCCAGAGCCGTTTCTGGTTCTAGGTGATTTTAATGCACGCAATGTCCTGTAGGGCGATGCTCACTGTGATGCGCGAGGACGTCTCATTGAGCAGCTGCTTTTCACTTCTAGTTTGTCTTTTAAATATAAAGGAGCCTACGTATTTTAGCCTTGCAAACAACACGTACTCCTCCTTAGATCTTAGCATTTCATCACCGCCCCTTTTACCTGTTTTTAAGTGGGACGTTCTTAAAAACCTTTATGGTAGTGACCACTTCCCAATCAGCCTGAGTGCGCCGAACAAAGATCAACTACCCCCGCAGGTTCCTCGATGGAAGATTGACTCAGCTGATTGGGAAGGGTATAGAACTCTTACGCACATGACATGGACTGAGCTGTCTGCCCTGATCATAGATGACGCTGTCACGTATTTTACAGCTTTTATACTTGATGCCGCATCCAAATGTATTGCCAAAACGAGCGGCATGTCTTCTAAACGACGAGTCCCATTGTGGAACGACGCATGCAGGAAAGCACGGACCACTCAGAACAAAGCATGGGCGTTGCTTCGCGATTACCCTACAGCAGAAAACCTGGAAATTTCAAGCGGGTCAAATCGCAGGCAAGGAGAACGCGTCGACAAGCTAGACGAGAGAGCTGCACAAAGTTTATATCGAGTATCAACTCGTACACAGGTGAGGAAAAAGTGTGGAATAAGGTCCAGAAAATTAAGCGCCAACAAACGTATTCCCTTCCACTAGTAAATAGCCTCGGGGAAAGCTTGGAGGATAAAGCCAACCTCCTTGGCACACATTTCGAACACCTATCGAGCTCCTCACACTACTCCGAATCCTTCCAGAATTACAAGGCACGAATAGAAAAACAAAAGTTAGAAAGAAAATCCGCAAGAAATGAGGCATATAATGCACCATTCTGCTTAGCAGAACTGCGAACAGCACTCAGCTGCTGTAGTACATCTACCCCAGGTTCTGACAATGTATTGAACAAAATGCTGATGGAACTACCCTCCGAAACTAAAGAAACCCTCCTCTCTCTTTATAATCGCATATGGTTTTCAGGTGTGATCCCCTCCTCCTGGAAGAAGGCTGTTATAATTCCAATTTTGAAGCAGGGAAAGGATCCCTCTACTGTATCAAGTTACAGACCTATAGCGTTAACAAGCTGCTTCTGCAAACTATTTGAAAAAAATGATCAATTGCCGCTTACTCCGCTACTTAGAAACAAACAAATTGCTCGACCCATACCAATGCGGGTTTAGAGAGGGCCGATCTACCACCGAACATCTTATACGTATCGAGGCACACATACGTGAGGCTTTTGTTCATAATCAGTTTTTCTTATCTGTGTTCCTTGACATGGAGAAGGCCTACGATACCACTTGGAGGTTTGGAATATTGAGAGACCTCTCACACATAGGTATACACGGTAATATGTTCAGTGTCATTGAAAGCTATCTGTCTGATCGTACCTTCCGCGTTAGAGTGAGCAATGTTCTGTCCCGAACATTTGTACAGGAAACCGGAGTGCCACAGGGTGGGGTGCTCAGCTGTACGCTCTTTATTATAAATATGAATTCTCTCCGTCTGTACATTCCACGTAATATCTTTTATTCAACATATGTCGACGATGTGCAGATAGGTTTTCAATCGTGTTCTCTTGGGATATGTGAGCGACAGGTTCAGCTCGCCCTTAACAAGGTATCTAAATGGGCTGATGAAAACGGGTTCAAACTGAAGCCACAGAAAAGCACCTGTGTCCTTTTTTCACGAAAAAGAGGCTTGCACCCTGATCCTTAACTGGTCATTAAGGGTGAGCGTCTACCCGTAAACACAGAACATAAGTTCCTAGGTATAATTTTAGATGCGAAGTTAACCTTTGTACCGCACATAAAACATCTTAAAAATAAATGCTTGAAAACAATGAATATCCTGAAGTTGCTGTCACAAACGACGTGGGGCAGCGACAAAAAGTGCCTCATGAATCTGTATAGAAGCCTTATACGCTCACGTCTTGAGTATGGGGCAATAGTCTATCACTCTGCCACGTCAAGCGCTCTGAAAATGTTGGACCCTGTTCATCATCAAGGCATCCGCCTGTCCACAGGCGCCTTTAGAACAAGCCCAGTTGAAAGCCTTTATGTAGAATCGAACGAGTGGTCACTTCATCTGCAGAGAACATATTCTTCCTTCATATATTTCCTTAAAGTAAATGCGAACAGTGAGCAACCTGCATATTCCACCATCAACGACCGGTCCAGCCCTCAACTTTTTTACAATCGACCCGCAATGGCACGCCCTTTCTCGCTGCGTGTCAGAGACATTGCTGAAGAAACAGATGTCCCACTGCTTGAATACCGCCTCAGGCCCCCGCTCTGCGGCTCCCGCCATGGCAGTGGCAGGTTATAGACTGTGACACATCTTTCATAGCTGTCACAAAGCATGCCTCCCCCATACACATTCGGATGTATTCCTTAGAACTGCAACATGAATACGACTGTCCAGAATATTATACTGATGCATTCAAGTCCCATACTGGCGTGTCCTATGCGGCGATCGGCCCATCCTTCTCGGATGCCGGCGTTCTGTCCACCAACACAAGCATTTTTACAGCCGAGGCTTACGCGTTATTTGTAGCCGTTAAACACATCAAATAATTGAATACGCCAAGGGTAGTTATATACACAAACTCCCTGAGTGTCGTAAAAGCATTGAAAAATCTTCAAAAACACAGAAACTCTCTAATTATATCCCTCTATTCAATACTCTGCGCGGCCTATACTTCCAAGCAACATATCGTCGTGTGCTGGGTGCCAGGACATCGCGAGATCGAAGGAAATGTGTTGGCCGACCAGCTCGGCAGGTCAATTAACGGAAGCTCTGCCAACTCTTCAGTTGCTGTCCGTATAATGGACCTTAAACCAAACATACGGAAAAAGCTCAGGGCTTACTGGCAGAAGTTATGGGATCAACAAACTCATAACAAGTTACACTTGATTAAACCATACCTCGGTAACTGGCCGCCAACTTCGAAAACACGCCGTACAGAGATCAGTCCCTGTCGGCTAAGAATAGGACACACACACAGCACGCACACACACCTTTTGTCCGGGGGTGACCCACCCAGCTGCCACAGATGTGGCCGTCCACTTACCGCACTTCACATACTCCTTGAGTGCTCTGAGCTAGAGGCTTACAGGAAAAAACATTTTCCACTAGCGTACAAGGAACACATACCCCTTCACCCAGCTATGTTGATTGGTCGCGAACCTCTTTTTAAATATAATGCATTGAATGCATTCTTAAAGGAAGTAAATACCTTCCAATACCTACTCAAGTGATCGGTAGCACGGCCTCTGAAAGGAGGCTGCTGCTGCGGATGCTGCATCCAAAGAGAGCACCTGTCTCCCAGCCCTTGGGACCAAGGGTGCCGGCGAGGTATCGGTGCTAATATAACACTCCTATTCTATGGTGTCATCATAAGTTAAGACTCATTCTCACCAGGCATGCTTCACTTCACTTTCATGATTTTAATAAATATGTCTTACGCACCTTTAGAGCGCAGAATCTTAGGCCCTTTTACAGCCATTTAACATAATCATTGCTCTCATACGATATCATTTCCTGGCGCTCTTTGGCCATCAATGGCCCTTGCGCCATTAAACAACATATATCATCATCATCATCATCCTAAGACCCAAGGTCTCAATTAAATCAACTCATAGGGATGCCACATCGATCTTTGTTATGAACACAGCGTATTTGTTGAAGTGTGGTAAAAAGTCTAGCCTCTTATTGTGCTTGTTCATACAAGAGGATATCTGACTTTTCCAGAGAGAGCGGAAGTTCGGTGTCCGCCAGGAAAAACTTAATTGCGTCAAGAGCTTCTTGGAGAGTGTTCCAGAGTAGCCTCTAAAACCCCTGAACACCAAATTGTTATGTTGTCCTCGTATAATGTGTAGCCGATGTGTGGTACTTCTACAAGCTCTTTGAATATTTAAATGATGATGATAGTGGTAATTAAAAGAAAGAAATTACCACCCCTTGTAAGTAGCTCTGTTTTCCAAAGTCGATGGAGATATTTCTTTAGGAATATTTTCGTAAGTGATTCTACTAGCCTTTAGTTTCGCTCCACTTGTATTGATCATCAACAATGCAAGAATAATGTGATTCGCAACACATATACATAATTATTTATTCGTTCCTTGAACAGTGCAGGACTAAAACGATCATTCAGGATTAATTACGTCTATTGTTTATCATTCTCATTATTATAATGCTTTAAACTCAGCTCTACGGCTCTGCAACGAATTACTATGGTAATTACGTTTTTTTACGCACTGGCTTAGGCTTGCTAGTTTTGTTGGAAGTTTTTCTGTTATTTATTTGCTCTAGTATTTATATTTCTAGCAAAAATTGCATATCCCGAACAATGTTCGCGTGCGTCTTTTTTTAGTTTTAATTCCTTTATGATGCCTCAGGCCATGAGGACCATTCAAATAAACCAATAAATGAGGGGTTGTTTTTATATCAATGTCATTTTGGATGGACGCTGCTGCTCACGACAAAGTTCGCTTTTTAACATATCCCGAACATGATGTTCTTCAATGGTTTGTGGTGATTTGCTGGAGTAGGCATAATTTGGTTTGTTTAGCAAACGAGGAGAAATCACTGAAGCATGACAAAGGCATTGAGTCTTCCTATTCGAGCTAATAGGACAGTAAAATCGGTTATATTTTTATTTTAGGGCAACCAGAAAACAGTGGACTAAAGGTAATGATCATTTTCTTGCTTTAAGTTGCCCTGAGGAACTATGTATACTTGAGTTTAAATATTAGTGCGTGTTCTAATTTCAGGCTGCTAGAAGAAAAAAAACACATTTTACTCAACATTTTTACATTGGCTTTCTTGGTGGCAAAGCTTTCGTTATTTTTGTTACCTTCCTTTGTTATGAAGCTTATGTCGTTTTGTATTTCAAGCGGTGCAGTAAAAGGCGAAATCCTCACTGGGATATTCGTCCACAATTTTTACCTACGTTTATGTGTGTGTAACAAAGTACAGCAGACCGTATTGTACACCGAGGTGATAGCAGGTGCTAGGGCGGCTACAAGAGCCTACGTGCTCGTGGGAATAGCAAACATAGCCGAGAAAAAGAAAACATCTTCGAAAAACAGTATACAATGATTGTGCTTTTGCTTCAGCACAGCGCAGAATGGCTCTCCATGGGCACCAGAGCCATCACAACAGGGAAGCTTGAAAATCAAAACAAGGTTGGGGTTGCGTGCCAAACACAAAAGCAATGTCTTCCATCCATTCCTAGAGGCCTCATTTCTGCTTTAATCTGATGAGGTTTTCTTTCTCCTTTGTTGTTTTGCTTTATTTTTTTCTGCGTGTCCTACAAGTACTAGAGCACAAAGAAGAATACTCTTTTCAAACATACTTTGATGTGAGTTTATCCATGCTGCTTTCACTGCTGTTTTGAATATAGTCGATAGAAAATGAAGCTGGGAACGGCTGTAAACTTATGAGCTCCTAATTGGCAAGCAGAAGATTTTTTTTAATATTTTTTCCATATATCGCTGAAGTGAGCAGCCCTGGCTTCATCAAGAGGGTGAGAGCGCCAAAAAATCCAACAGGTAAACATGAGAGTGGCGCCATTAGCGAGGAGTAACACGAAAGTGCTGAGATAAATAGCAAGGTTTGTTTTGATCGCATGGCTTGAAAAAGGTTGCCACTATTTGTAAGTTCTACAATTTTATTTTACAGCTCTTGCATAGGCACTCAGAAAGTAAATAACCCAAATACCACGGATTAATCAGTTTTTCATAAAAACTCTTACACTTTACTTGCGGCTAGTCTTGCAGGAGGTATCCAAACTACATCGCGCGCAATAGCACGTACGATTGATATCACATTCAAAAATTTGGTGAAACTACAAAGAATGCTCGTCATCTAAATCAGTATATTTGCGAGATTAATACAGAGGAAAAGGCGTGCCTGATTAAGTAATATTGTGTACACACATGTGTGTGAAATGCAGACTTAATACTTTGATCCATTCATTTGACGATTTATGCTGGCGCATATTTCTGCGTAACCTCCCACGCAATACACAGTAGAATAAGCACGAGGCAAAAACGTACAACTTTTAGCACCGTTCACTGCACCTAGGACTGGATACTTGTAATGCATGGGAAAAAATGAGAGATGGATAGAACAATATTATTCAAAATGCCTGCGGAGTGAATTAGGCTCCCTCCACGCAGTGTGGATGAGCTTTCACCGTGCCGCGGCCATTTACTACTTCCGTCTCGTGTGTGTTACTCCTCTAAGTTGCAACTCGTTGCGCCCTGCCAAAAACAAAATTGTGGCCATAACTGGCACTAGAAACACTTTTTGCAGTCGAAGTCATAAATACATTGAAGTTATTGAAATTGCGTCCGCGATGCCAGAAATACCAGGAATCTCTCAACTCTTCCTAAAGGTGCCCTGAAAGTTTGTGCAACGAGCCCAATCATTAGTTGGTCCTGCACAAAATCTTACGGTCACAGCGTTAATTTGCCTCCATAACCCATTATGAGTTTATTTATTATGTCTCACCTATTTGGTCGACCTATTTGGTCGAAGAAACTTTGGTTGTTAGACCAGTAATAAGTGACTACACTAGTTTTGCCGTAAAATAATTTGCTGTTTGCTCTTATGCAGGTTTCACTGGTAGATGTTTAAAAGCTGGCTTGCAATGTCAACATTCAAACAACTTTCCACTCATTCAAGCATCGTGTTCTCCGGTTGCACGTTTCACCATGTTTGCATCTATCTCGTCACGGCAATCGAATAGTTGCAGTGCTTGACCGCTGATCCACAGCGTATCGCAGTGGTATAAAATCAAGGCCGAGGAGGCCACAATTTTGATAGAGGCGAAAATACTCGAGGCTCGCGTACTTACATTGTAGTGCTTGTTACGGAACCCCCGGTCATCAAATTTCCGGAGTCCTCCGCTACACCGCTTTTCATAATGATATCGAGGTTTTGATATAGTGAATCTTGACAGTTATAGAACTACTACTATTACTACTACTAGTAGTAGTATTAGTAGCAGTAGTAGTAATACTACGATATGAATCATAATAGTATTATTATTAGCTGCATACGATGTCGGTCTAGGCATAAATATGAAACTATACAGAGTGTAAAGCTATAAATCCAACATGGATAAATTCAGCAAATAACTTGATATATGCACTTGACATATGTTTCTGGGAAAACTCTTCAATGGTTCCTTTTTCTATGAAATAATCAGCCCGTACGAGCAGCGATTCAAATAGCAAGTATATATTACATCTGCTAAATATAGCTAATTTTCAGACCAGTCTTTCTACCTAGAGCTCTTGGAAAAATTTTTTCAAGTTGAGTGGATTCCTGGGTGAAGTTTTGTTGCAATCTTCGTAAAAGGTTAAGGAATAAACAAATAATAAAACATTAAACTACCTTCATCGATTTTTGTTTCATGATTGCTTAATAAGGAATCTTTCTTATGACGCGTGAAATTTCTGGTGTTCCAATATATTTATGTGGGTATCTGAAGAAGTTTAGACTGCCTGTCACTTCTTCATTATTTTCATTCATCCATTTGACTCACCCTGCCCTTATTAACTACTCTTCACGAGAAACTACTATGACTCAACCCAAATTTTGTTCAGAGTGTTCTTGTAATGCTTTTCTTGCGTAAATTACCAAATTTCGTGAATTTTTGGTCTCTCGTTCAATATGAAGTTCTCGCAAACTTACCATGCCTAAATTATATTTATTTCTGTGAACAGAGTTTACAGTAAACTGTTTGAAGACACGTCTGCTGCAACACTTCTAAACATCCACGTATTTCCCCGAACTTTTACGATAAAACATGCGCTTGGGCTCTTGCATTTCTCTGGTGGCTAAACGTCGACTGTTTTTCATGCACCTAACTAAATAAAGCGTCACTGCACGTTTATGTTCAATTATGATTCTGCAAGTACGAAACTGCAAATGCAATTTCGTAAAAAGGCCGATTTCGTACCACCCGTGAGGCTCACTTAAACTTGCAATATAGAGAGGCTAGCTGATCAGACATGCGGCGAAGAACGAGGATAGAGTATGAGAAATAGTTTTCACAAAATTGATTTTGTTGTTGCACAAAAGCAGCGCAAGCAATTGTGTTAAACTAATCTCCGGATTTTCCAGCTTCAAGAAGGGCTTCTAAGGAAAAAAGGCTGTTTCGATATCGATCACACATGGCACATGGCATATTATGGCAGATAACTTCAGCATGCGATCGTAGTGCTTTTTGGTTGGCTTAGCTAGGTCGACCAAAAAGCGAGAAAAAAACGATGAGAAAGACAATACAAGGACGAGGAGTTGTGCAATGAGCTGGAAAATTTTGCTCATGTTTCAAAAAATAAAGCCATGGCGTAGAGAAAAGATTAACCATTTTATAGGCTTTGTCGTAGGGCGATGGTACTGTTCGTCAAGTCATAAAAATGTTGGTCATGACTATTATCACATTCATTTTCGGTAAAAAGTCATGACGTTACAAAGGTTTCAGAGCCTCTCAGTTTAAACCGTATCTGGACTCGTGTACAGTCATTCAGACGGGAGTGGTTTGTTTTTGGTTGGCCTTGAGGAATGATGCAGCCTCCCCTTTCAGTTAGGCATCTGCTGTATGCGCTTCAAATGGGCAAACATGGGTAAACACTAAGCTTTTGAACTAAACTTTCAGCAGAGTCCACGTATGTCTGAATTATAAAAGGAGCAAGCTTGTTGCATGAGCCTCCTGATTTCACGTGTTAGGTCTCCATATTCGAAGGTGATTATTGAGAAAAATCTTCAATTGTCCTGTTCATACCTAAAGGGATTATTTCTGATAGTTGAAGACAGGTTGTAGAGTTTAGAGCTGGCTTATACATTGTGGTTGTTGTTGACTCTAATATAACAAAGCACGTCAGTTTGCTTTACACGGGTCGTATTGCACTGTATAACAGCTATGTTATCAATTTATGAAGTGACGAAAACAAGAACTCTTTTATTTTGTAGAGCATCAGTTTCGAGCCACTCAAGCTTGCTTGAAAGGCGCACCTAGAGTATATTCAGAGCACTCAGTCAATAACATGTATCACGTTGCACGAATCGCGGTGAGTGAAACCCATATGCGGTGACACCTGGCACTCAGGTTTGCTTGAGAGCTCGCAGTTCATCGCGTAGAAGCGGGAGCCTCGCATCTCGGTCTGATCGATATGAGCGCTATTGACAGCGTACGTTTAACGCTGATGCTTTGAGATGCTCGTTAGTAATTTATAAAAGAGCAAGGAAGTACCGACGAAGTATTCTTTTTTTTTTTTGGAGACAAAGCGGCCGAAAGATCCCCGTGTAATGTGTAGTGAATAGCAGCCTCGTGCATTTTTTGTGGCAGTAAACACGAGGGGAAGAATTTTGTCTGAATAAGATAATTACGCTTCAGAGACGGAATCAAAGTGAAAAGAGAAAGAAACACAGGCAAATTAACGCAGGGAGCTTCGCAGACTTGTAAATTTGTAAGTCGTTTTTTTACAAAATACTTCCGATATTTTTTTATAACACAATTCAATGTCCTGTGATAGCTGATCTGCAAACAAGCCCGACAGTTTATTATCGAGCAGTAAACCAATATAACTCTCATAATCTATGACTGATATTTTGTTGAACAAGATTAATGGTAGAGAATGAAGAGCAATCGAATGAGTTATCTATCTGGTGAAACATAACATATGTATTACTACAATATCTAATCTTATGACAAGAAAAAATAAGTTCAAAGGAAATTTTAGCACTATCTGGTTTAAAGTTCCGCCTATATATACGTGGCCAAGCCTTACCATGGATGTCGAGGTGTTTGACACGATGAAAATCACCAAAGAAACCATTTCTACTTCGGCATGTGCGGTTTGGGAAATTATAGCCCATGACGTATGCCTAACGCTGACTGCCATAGGAAATGAGCTACCGCGGCAAGTTATTCATCAAAAATAGTTAATAAGCGTGCACTGCGGAGTAGCTCAACAGATCTAGAAGGAAGTTATTTCTTAACCACGAAAAGCATACTCCGGTTCTCTTTAGAGAATCTTTTACAATTGCTGTTTATCGCAGCCAAAAACTTCGCAGTTCGTTTTGCTGCTTCAGCTATACACTACGCAAACCACTATAGCTACACCTAAATACATCAGCGAATGCCAATGCCACCATTACAGACGCTAAGACCGAATATTGTGTTCATTAGAGCATGTCCTTCTGCGCTCGCGTATTAAAAGGTGGTATTTTTCGCACGGCATCTTGCTGCAGTTCGGCCATGAAGCACAAAGGCAGAGCGCGGGCCGGCTTCACATCAGTTACGCTTCGGTGGTTCTCAGGCGCAAAGCGGCAGTAGGGAAGAAAGGGGTGCAGAGGCGGAGGAGCATGACGGACATTTAATCAGCGCCTTGTGCTCCCCGAACCCCGCTGAATGAAGTCAATGAAACGCCTGGTTGGCTCTTTATTGTGAGTTTTGTGAGGTAACGCTTACAAACTTTTTTTCTATAGGTGTCCCCTCCAAAGCGGTCTCTCAGCCCTTCTCATCTCCGTCCAGTCCTTCCGGTCCTTCCCTCGTTTTCAAGCATTAATGTTTACTATTATTTGTTCCTGCACTGTCGTGAGCCCTCATGTCACTAGGCTTGGCCGATAAACTCAGGCGACACTGCCGCCACCCTTCTTCCCTCTCCTCTGAGAAAGGGAGATTTATGGGTGCCAGAAGCCTGCGTGCACCATCTCTACGACTAGCATTTAGTACACATGAGTATGCAGAAAGACATCTTTTGCTCTCTGTTTTAAAAAAATTACGAAGCAGCAGCAGTATCACTGGCTTTCACTTATTTTCTCTTGGCCAGCATGAATAGAAATTTCAGTGTATACTTGAAACTACTGTTTTTGTGTGCATGCGTGCAAAATTGTGCAAGCAGTGTGGCGCCCTTATTGCAACACGCATGAAATCGAATGGAGAGGTCTCTTTCGAAGCCACGATGCAGTCGTCGAAATGTACCATGTTCGAAGGATGTCGCTCAGTTAGTGGCAGCACCACTATCAAAGTGCGCAGCACCGCACGCAGCCACATTCCGCTTTTAGAGGCAAATCTTTTTATGGTTGAGGCTTGTACGTTGGCGTTCGCGTTGTGCCATAGGCGCCGGTAGTGACGACGACAATGGCACTGATGACGGTGAAGAACACGCGTGTTTTAGACCACCAATCCTCCTTCTGCCATCATGACACAGCACATCCAAGTTTACTCACTGTACTACATAGCGGTGACGGTGGTGATGATGATCCCGGACAACGACTGCCTTGCGCAGTATATACACTTTCTATATAATCGATGATTCACATTATGTGTGTGTGAACAACCACCAGGTAAATCGTAAACAGACCTCATCTTTGCCGACGTCAGGTTAGATCTGATGCCACAGAGCAGTAACAATGAAAGTAGAATGAAATTCAGAATTTAACACAACATATAATTCACCTCCAATAAAATTAAATGTTAGTGTACACAACTTTGTCAGTCACTTACTTGCGTGAGGGGGCAATGTCACGGGTGATTTACGGTAACACTGAATGATACCACTGCTTCGCCCACTATCATATATCACTTTGTGAATATTCCGTGATTTTTTTTTTTTCGTTTTTTGTCTCTGTTGCCTTCCCAGGGCGTAGCTTTAAGCGGCGTGGAGTAAATGTCGACGCGTAAAAATGACTCATTGCAGCTGTCTGTAAAATGACTCAGCGAAATTCGGCGAAACCATGGCGAAGCTATCACTTAAAAAATGACCGTTTTGCCACTGAAAGCGAAGCAATAAGCTCTCATTCACATCCCGATTTCTTGTTAGATCTGTACGATCATTTAGACAAATACCGAAATCAGAAGCTAACTATAGCTGGGTGTTTCAATATCCCCAGTATTGAGTAGTGTTCGCTGAAGTGTGGCTTCACTGGTGTGATCCGTTGTGATACCTCATTGGACATAATGTGCGTGTACAACTAATGCCAAACCATCCTGCTTTCTATGCGTGTAACCCCTAAGTCATAATAGATTTTAGACATGGTTCTGTGCTCCCCTGGCCTTAGTGAGTGCACATCTAAAGTACACGAGGAGAATTCAGACAATAACCAAGTCCAGTTTATATATGTTATTGCACGCCATTCTCATTCCGGGCAACCTTCAAACAGTAAAAGATAAAAACTACAATGCAGCTGATGATTCAAACATACTACTTTATTTAGAAGACACCCTTCCTTCTTTCTGCGTTCACAACGTAATGCATTATAGACTAAGTTCAAATGATGCTGCAAGCACTGATTTACCACCATTAGATAAATAAAAATCATTGGTCTATAGAAACGACGCAAAATTAAAATAATCGTTCAAATATTACGCGAAAAGCGTTATGGAAAACAGAAGTACGATACAACTGTAATATCTAAATTAGCTCTTCATCTAAATCCTCAACTGCAAGAATCGAGATAGTGCTACGTTATTACAATTAAGCTCGGTCACTTTGTGACGGAAATCCTTGGAAAAATTTTAAGATTTGTAGTGCCAAAATAAGTCTCGCAAAATAAATGAAATTGCCGTGAATGAAACTGTTCTTACCAATATGAAGGAAAGAGCTAAGTCATTTACTATCTTTTTCAAAACATTTTCACTAAGCCATGCTTTTTGATGACGCAGTTGCTCTCCGAATAATTGTACATGACGAAACTAATACCGTTAGCATATCTACTGAAGGCGTGACTGAGCTTCTCATGCGCTTGGACCTCAAGAACTCGAAAGAACCCTATAAGATTCAAAACACGTTTTTTAAAAGATATGCAGTACAAGTCACTCCTATTTTACCAATAATATTCAATAAGTCTATCGATACGGTCACGTTACCTGATGACCTGACGTGTCGCAAAAGTAATTTCTGTTTTTCAAAGCGTTCCCCTATTACGGATGGATAACTTTCGTCATGTCCCGCTGACTTCTTGTTCGTGTAGTATGCTTGAGCATATATTAGCAGAATACTGTGAATGATATTAAGATCAAAACCATGTAGTAACTGAGGCACAGCACGGATTCCGGCATGTATACATTGCATTAACTCAAAGATTCACAATTAGAGTGAATGATTTAGTGAACGGTCAGACTAAACGGCCGTCAAGTGGTAGCAGTCTCCTTTTTTCTTTTAATAGCAGACGCTGCCTGCGTCGGTCTTGCGAGGCGGAGAAGTGTAGGGGAGCGAGAGTTGTGAAGGTGTCTTCTTGGGCCAGCATGAGACGCGGGCATGCGCGTCTCTCCGCGAGACGCGATCATGCACAGAGGGATGTGTGAACGGCGCCACTGCCAACGCCGAAGCACGAAATCATGTGAGAAATGCACCCCATTTAATATGAAAACAAGCAACACAGCCAAGTCCTGTAGAGCAGGCACCACCTCATACTTATCGTTTAGCAGAAGAAGCAAACTAAATATTTGCAGGCTACATTTGTGGATAGTTTCAAACATTACTTAAAATCTTACTAAAAATTTGCAAACTCTTTTATCAGGTATTAATAAATAGGTGAGATTAAACGTCAGAGATTCATGAATTCACCAAGATTGTTGACAAAGGTGGTGAGAGTGTTTTCATGTTCTTAGACTTTTTAATGCGTTCGACAAAGTATTGCACTGAAAGTGAATATTAAAAATGAGAGCAACTAGATTACCCCCACCAGTTATTCTCCTGTCTATACATACCTTTTCAATAGAAAACAGTACGTAAATATTAAAGGATCCAGTTCGCGATTTTCAGATATGCTCTCAGGAGTTCCCCAGGGGTCTCTCCCATCATCCGCCGATCAACCCAGTCCTGAGAGTTCTGCTGCCACGTTATACCAGTGAACTTTTATTCTAGTCGGCCCACCAAACTTTCTGTCTCCCCTTCGTGAGTTTGCCATCTCTAGGAATCCAGTCAGTTCCTGCCTACTCGTTACGTGCCAAGCCATTGTTCAATTCTCCTTCTCAATCTTAATTATCATATCCGTAACCACGGTTTGTTCCTGACCCACTCTGCTCCCTTGTCTCTTGAGGTTACATCATTAATTTTGCTTTCTCTCGCTCGCTGTGTCGTTCTCAATATAAGCAAAGGCCTCTCTGTAAGCCTCCAGGTTTCTGCCCCGTAATTAGGTACCGGAAAGATGTAGCTGTTATATATACGTTCCTCTTGAAGGTTAGTGGCAGATAACCACTTATAATTTGAGGATGCTTGCCGTATGTGATCTGCGCCAACTTTATTCTTGTAAATATTTCACTCTCATGGTTTGGCTCTGCAGTAACTACATGTCCTAAGTATACATATTCTTTTACAACTTCCTATTGTCTCTCCTCCAATCACGAAGCGCTGTTTTCTATCGAAACTGCGGCACGTTACTTTAGTTTTATTCATATTAGTTTTCATACATACTATTCTGCTTACTGTATCCAGTTCAGTCTTCATGAACTGTAATTCGTCCCCTGAGTTACTCATCAAGGCAATGTCATCAGCGAATGGCAGGTTACTAAGGTACTCTCCATTAGCTTTTATCCTTAACGCTTCCCAGTCTAGGGTCCTGAATACCTCCTGTAAACACACGGTCAATAACATTGGGGAGACTCTGTCTTCCTGCCTTACACCCTACTTTATTGGGACTCTGTCGCTTACCTTATGGAGAACTATGGTGGCTGTGGACCCACTGTAGATTTCTTCCAGTCTGTTTATATAGGGTTTGCTGATGCTCCGATTCGTAGTGTCTGCTTTACTGCTGGCGTCTCGATTGAGTCGAACGCCTTCTCGTAATATATGAAACCTAAGTATGGGAGTTCGCAGAATTCTGCGCATTTCTCGATTACCTGCATTCATAGTAGAACATAGTGTATGGTGGAGTAGGCTGGTATGAAGTCCTACTTGGTCCTTTGGTTGATTGAAGCTCCGATGTCCGCCATTGTATTAGCTATTATTTGTGCATACAGTTTTTTAATAACAAGTTGTAAGCTGATCCACCTGTGTTTTTGAGGCCTTGAAGTCTTCATTTTTATGGATTAATATGAGTTTAATGTTCTTCCAAAATTATAGCACTCTTACCGTCAAAAGACGCTTCTTGTATTAGGTGGCCAATATTCCTAACATTTTCTCCTCCATATTCAGCATGTCCGCTGCTACCTTATCCGCACCAGCAGTTTTGCCTTTTTGCATTTAAGGGTTCATTACTTTCCCTGTCATTACTGGTAGAATGTCGAATTCCTTTGGGCAATCATTGCTTTTGCGATGTCATCCTGATTGTTTCGGCTTCTCTACAGCTCTCTGTAGAATTCTACGCATCCGCAACTATCCTAGTCGTACTTTTTATGACATTGCCTTCCTTTTCTCTTAATGCACACATCCAATTTTCGCCTATGCACAAGAGTGCCTTTCAGCTGACGACTTAAACTGATGAGTGTGTGTCGCAGGTCTGACTGCCACCTCTGACAGTTACTTGGCACTGTGGACCGTGAACCGAGATTGAATTAGTACTTTCACATTGGAGGTAATGCAAAGTACGGCACCAGGGTTAACAATCCTACCCCGATTAGGGAGTGCATTACCGTCAGGTGGTCGGCAATAAAGCCACACCCCAGACCTTTTGAGGGCGAAGCTCCTCTTAATCAAACTTGTCCTGCGTATGGCGTAACTGGCAGTATCTTCCGAACAGTCTAACTGATGGCGCTGTCTCATCACCACTTCCCATCTCATTTCCTAGATGGCGTTGTTGTAATAGAAGTATGTGCAATAAGATGGACAGACGGACGGAAGCACAGATGTATGCTTGCAGGAACGCATGGGTGAGTGAACGCACGGATTGAAGGTCACAGGCATGGAAGCACGGATGGACGCACTGATGTACTCATGGACGGGTGGACGGACGGACGTACAGACGCATGGACGAACCGATGGACGGATGCACGGATGGACGGATGCTGCGCCCACTCATCATTCATTTCGTGGGCATGCTCTGATTTTTTTTTCTTTTTTCAACGGCCACTTGATCGGATATCAGTAATCAGCCGCTCATTTCTCTTATCTGGCCTGGATTTCTCCCAAGTGATTGAGACTCCGTATTTGTTAAAAAAGAAAGCGACGCAGCTTCGAACATCTGACCTTGCGAGCTTAACCCAGCTTAGTGCTTTGGATGACCATACTTCTCAACGTTTATTTTCTCCTTATTTCTGTCTCGACCCGTTTTGATATTGTTGGCTTCAAAGTGTCTGCAATGTAAAATTTTCGCTTATTTGGAGGGGCAGAACTACAAGCATGAAGGTTTCCCGCCGAACTGACGAGTTGCTGCTCCTGTTTGAGAACTAATCAGCTGCTTCTATGTGATTGTTAGGTGGAGTTTATACGTCGCCGGTGGCTTGAGGGCATGGAAAAGTAAACGCGAAATGTTTGAAACGTTCAAAAAGTAGACTGGTGCTACCTATAATACTGTATCACGTTTCGTTGTTGTTTTGTAGTAGTAAATAAAACTCCGGTATACAGGTATTGAAGTAGACAGTGGACCTCGGTCAGGGAGTCAGACATACTAGAAATTAGAACTATGGCTAGCCTAACGACATAGAATATCCAATGAAATTTAAGGACAAAAGAATTTCTATTTGTAGAGAGCGGCAAATGCAAAAAAAAAGACTGCGTACGAAAGTAATGAAGTGTTGTAATCACTGACCTGCATAGCGTCAGCTTGAATTGATAGACACCGATGACTGCCTTCGCAAGCTGTCTAGCAAACGGACTCTCAGAACAACACAAATGCACAACGATAAGTTCACGCGGACTCCCACAGCTCCTCTTACATCATATCCTCCTCCTTGTAGAGCGTGGCTAAACGAGGTCATGTCAGGTAAATATGCCATCCTTATTTCCTCTCCTACTTCTCATTACCTATTGTTTAGCACTTTCCAAAACTTTCAGATATCACCTAAACATAATAATGTTACAAAACTATCCCTTACAGAAACTCCAACAAACGACGTGTTAGCTTCTTTGTCTTCTGCCTGCCACGCACAATTCCAGCCGACAGCACTCACAACTAACCAATGGCAGAACAAGAGGGGGGGGGGGGAAGGTATGGGCAATCTCGCCCCCTAAGTCTTTTTCAGCACCCACAACTCCTCTCTTTCGTGCTTCTCGTTGACCTAAATTACCAATTAGAACAAATGAGTGCAACCACTGTACGCCTCTAATAACAGTATTTATGATTATGATTACGTTTTTATGCTACTATAAAGCACATGATTTAGTATCCTGCCCCTTCTCTGGTGTTACTTCAACGCCCCCCCCCCCCTTCTAAATTGAGTGGCTGAATCCGGCCCTACAACCAACCGAGCAATTCTGGCTTAACCTCCCACGCTTTCCCGCTTCATTTTTTTTCTCATGAGCTGTCTTCTCTAAAGCTCCCATAGTTCCCCAAAGTATGGAGAACGTTCGAGAACGTTCTCACAAACCTCTACGGAAACTTCTAACAGCCTACTCACTTTGCCTGTCCTGTGCCTGCCACTCTCAATGCCACCGTACCCCAAGTACCCCCGCAGCAGAGTACGCAGTGCTGTATCCAGCCACAGGAGGCAGTTGCCAGTGCGGGAAAACTACTTTCTTAGTTTTATGACGCACAAAAAATTATTACACCTATTTTGTAATACGGCAGCGTCGTTTGTGATTGTTATACTGTACTCAACATAGAAAACTCAAAAAATTTTTTGTTGTATTTGTGCGCTACGTTTACAAACATTTCAGGTGTCTTCATTCAGCGTAAGTATTTTACAGTTGACCGAATTGGAGCCACTATCTTAAAAAAGAAAATAGGCAAATTGAAATTTCTTATCTTTGGTTTATTTTGGTAAATCCGGGATAAACTCTGACCACTGCATTGAGAAACACGTCGGTCAAGCCTCATGTCACAAGCAAAGCCATTGCATTGATTGATATGTGGGGTTTAACGTCCGAAAACCACCTATGATTATGAGAGACGCCTTAGCGGAGGGCTCCGGAAATTTCGACCACCTGGGGTTCTTTAACGTGCACCCAAATCTGAGCACACGGGCCTAAACATTTCCGCCTCCATCGGAAACGCAGCCGCCACAGCCGGATTTCAATCCCGTGACCTGCGTGTCAGCAGCCGAGTACCTTAGCCACCACGGTGGGGCGAAGCCATTGCATCAAACCTGTATTCGCAAAAACTATTTTATATAAACATTCCTTCGTCTCGCGAAGAATGACGTAGTTGAATTCACCACCACCTTCTTCACGTTTATTAAGCAAATAGTTTTATTTTTTCACTTTTCGTTGTGGCTGTTTATGTACATCCTCTCCTGCTTGAACTTCTGTCTGCAGGTTTGTAGAAAATCAACACCAATAAATGAAAATACATATAAGTAAATAACTAAATAAGCATGTCTGCCTGCACTATTGCCTTGGAAAACAGCATCACGTTATCCTTGCAGTGTATAGAAGTCCAGGCCTCGAGGCGATCATTTCGTTCTTTACGATACTTTTACAGCGTGCTTCTTTTTCTCGTTCGGTGGTAACGGCCATGGAAGAAGCCATTTACATCTGCATGACCCCAAAACGTCAGCGGCATCCGATACTGGCTGTTTTGTGCGAATGAAATGGAGATGCTCAGAACTGTGCCGAGGGTCATAAGCGTTATTAAAGGCTTCCGCGTGACCTTGTTTCCCAACGAAAACATGGATCGTTTAAGGCACAGAGGAATCTTCATATCTTCATTACTTTGAATGGTACCGCACATTCTGCAAATGAGACAAACGTGGTAGCAAGACACATGGTGCACGCTGTATTCGGGTTGCGTTGGATGTATGGTAGTTATATACGTCGCATGTTTCATTTTGGGTGGTCTTTGGCACGTGCTGTTGAGCAAAGGAGCCCACCCTATAAGAAATGAAAGCGTGACTCATATATATTTAAAGGGCCTTTGCTTACGGCAATATTTTGGCCCGGTGCACATGTCAGTTTGTACTGTTCTAGCCGTAGGTTAGAGTTGGCGTTTACTAACGAACAACGAAACAGACGTGCACTAAGAATAGGACCTTCTGCGAATAGAACGTTGAACAAGTGCAATTTCCTCGCTGACTTCCTTGCTGCCTTTGTATATCACTTACGTAGCTCTGTACAAACAAGCAAATGCATAATATTAAATCTTTGAAGCTTCGCTCCCGTTTCGCTTGAGGTCAAAATGCCAGGTAATATCGGTTGCTAGCCGTGTTAGTGATAATGACTGGTCAATCGCTTTTAGTAAAACAAATAAAGCCAGAAATTTCAAGTGCAATACTTACCAAAAAATATTTATTATATAGTTGAGCTCTTCATAAGGGTTTCAAATTTCTTGTCCTGAATTGCACTTTTCCATAGAACACACTGATATCTATCATTAGAAAGCAACTTCAGTGTTCTTAAAATACAACGGCGAGTGATTATCTCGAATGCGAATAAAATATCTTACCAGCTCTGTATTCACATGATTGGTTGCTTTTCTTCTTTCTACCTGGTAATGTTAGCGCTAACTTCATGCGTAGTATAAATGTTTTTGCCGATTATATAGCTGTAAAATGCTTTGTAAAATATTCTAGCTTGTTACAAGCATAAAAAAGCTGCTGCCAGTCAGTGTGAGTGTTCGAAAGGCGTCGTGAAGTGGAGTTTATTCATCTGAAACACACCCTTATATTGGCAAAAAGACCCGTGAAATTGGTTGAGCCATCTTAGAAATTTTTGATTTTAGAGGAAACAAAGACAAGTGTGACAGCCTGTTTATTGGTGGTGAGAAAAGCATATCAGAATAAGCCAAGTGATAAGATGTTTGTACTTAGTTGTGGTAAAAAAAAAGACAATGCAAGGTTTATTGTAGAATAACCATTACATTTTCTAATATATAAGGTTGTCTGTAATAACAGCTGCTACTGTTACATGTGGTGAACAAGTACCAGTTTACATGTCCCGCTTCCACCCACCTTTGTACAGTAAAGTTTAGCTTTTTTTGTAAGAATACTCCATTCACAGACATGCGCACAAGGCAGGGGAGGGGGAGCAAATGGCTTCCGCTAACCTCTATAGTCCCTTAGAGGGGACGTGAAGTCTGCCCCAGAGATTGACTTAACAGGGAGGAGGGTACTACGGTTAACATTCACAGCCCTGTGCGTGTGTAGCCATGTGGCCTTGTGCTTTCGGACCTTCTACAGCATATATACTTTGTACGATGTTCCATTTTCTGTACTAATATCTGAAATAAAATTGACACTTGAAACTAGTTGGGTTCAACGTCCCACAACCACCATATCGTTCATGAGGGACGCCGTAGTGAAGGCCTGCGGAAATTTGTACCACCTGGGAATATTTACCTGTGCACCCGAGTCTGAGCACTTGAGCCTACAGTTTTTTTTCGCCTCCATCGAAAATGTGGCCGCCGCAGCTGGGATTCGATCCCGTGACCTGCGGGTTAGCAGCTGAGTGCCTTAGTCAGTACAGCACTGAGGTGGGGCTACAACAAAGTAAGGTACGGCAGTAACTCAGAAGTACTTGTTCCTGAGCTAGTTGGTTCGTCATACTGAGGGAAACTTCTAGACGCCTGAAAACACCACAATAAGAAGGAGAAACAGAGAAAGAGCGTCAACTCGCAACTCTGTTGACGCTATTTCTCTGTGTGTCCTTTTTCTTGTGTTTTTTTAGGCGTCTGGAAGTTACCCTCAGAAGGTACAGCAGGTACGACCACGTAGGTTTTTACTGAATAAAAATTCGCCAGATCCTACATATCTTGGGAATCGATGTTATGCAAAGCATGCGCATGCAAGCCGACTGCGTTGCGTTTTTTTATTGTGCCAAACGTTACTAAGTTGCGCGAAAGATATGTATATGTAAAAAATCACGCACCCATGTACGCTAAACAGACGCATATGTGTTATATCACCAGTTGTTTACAGCTGTGTAAAGATTCCACAGTTCCAACATAGCTACTGGCTCGCTCACTCGGCTGCTTGTTTGTTTGTTTGTTTGTAGCCTCTAATCCATGGCTCGTACCCACTCTGGAGGATTGGTCAAGAGAACATACACGAACGCCTTCTTCGTCTTCCTTCACTAAATCCGCAGCTCCACTACTAGGAGTCTGCAAAAAAAAAAAAAACTTCATCGCTGTTTTCTATGTATATACACGTGACAATATATTTGTGGATGCGTGCAGTAGTTCGGGGTTACGGCATGTTCAAGTGCCAGTTGTGCTTGCACGTTCATACCACTCTATTATTAGAATTAGTGTGCCATGATTAGTTATGGTGCTCACATCTGACTCTAGTGACAATGCGTACCGTTACAATATTTTGTGTTAGTCAGCGAATTTAATTACACATGGCTCATAGACGTTTAACGCAACTAACTTCGCACTCCGCGACAGTGAGCCATGGCAGTCAAGCTGGTCATAAGAAAGCAGGTGAACACGTTACAGTGCACCCTAGAGACCAGACACGCAGAACTGTAGCAGTGAGATTCACACTTCATCTAGAAACTGGATTACATTCGTGGGCGGAATCCCTTTGTAGTGATTTCAAGAAGAGTTATTTCATCAAGCTGTCGTACAATTGTTCAGCCAGAAGAAGACCGAAGTGCCGAGGTGCGAGGGGCAGCCGTGCTGTTCCGGTTATTGACCATGCAAGAAGCGGGAAACCAACTCTGGCGATCGAAGCGGAGGCCAAGCAATATCACCCTCGTCGTGCTTCGGGTAATCGCATTACATGGTCGTCCTAACGAGCACCGAATGACAACGCCTGTTTCAGCCGGCTGCCGTCTCACACACTCGGGTGATGGATGAACCCACTCACTGGCACGCGGCAGTGCGAGGAGGCATGATAACGCTCCCCCTCTCAGTCTTTCGCTGCTGTCGATTGTAAGTGCTAATTGTGTGAACTACATTAATCAAGTTTGATTTTTCTTCTCCGCACGTCAGGCTTAGAAAAGAGGTATGTGGGGAAGAAAGTGGTGATGTGGTCTCGAGTTTGGGGCGCCAGTCGGAGCAGTTTTATTGCTGCACTGAAGCGTGCATGATTGAGTGGTCCGATGTAGGTAAACTAGTCTTAAATAATAGTACTATGCGAGGCTCAATCAGGTAGACTCCTTCAAAACCTGAAGCAGCTTCGAAGGGGCAGATACTTGAGCAACGAGGTACACGCAATGAGCAATCAACAAATCATTCGTGCCAACGTGATTAAATTAGTTAGCCGATTGATTGCACACTATGCTGTAAAATAACCCACAATAAACATGCTGTGATTAACCTTGGTTGAGAAATGAAAATTATTAACCTGTGTCATCTCAATGACTAAAGGAATAATTTCTGCAAGGAGTAATTTCATACAACAAAGAAAGTGGTAGATCCCACGAACAGTGGCAATTAATGATATGCGAAGCACCACTGAGGAAGGTTGAATTATCACAACAAAATGAGCGCAACCTTATGAGGTGGAAGTAAATTGAGCCGTAAGTGACTTCCAAATGACAGGCACAAATATTATCATGTGGTGCCTGGCATTTTCGCTGGTCCTCTATTCACATCACGTAATACCAAATTTGGTATATGTGAAGCTTGCGAAATGGCGGCGGCACGCTATGAGCGTAGCATGTAGTCATGTTTTACGCTACACACATGTCATGATTATAATATTCGGACGTGTCATTTATCTCCGTCGTCTATTAACGTCACGTGATACCAAATTTGGTATATGTGAAGCTACCAAAACGGCTGCTATCACATCGTGAGGGTGGTAAGTGGTCATTTTCTTACAAGACACGCATATCATGATTATCATGTTAGCACCAGTGATATGCTTTCGTCATAAATTCACGCCTCGTAACACCGATTTTGGTATATGTGAATCTATAGCGAAAATCACAAGCGCCCCATGAACGTAGCATGTGGTCATGTTTCACATGACGCGCATGTAATTATTATCATGTTTGCACCAGTCTTATACTTTCATCATCTATATGTGTTTCATCATCCATATGTTATACTTTCATCATCCGTATGTAACACCATATGTGAAGCTAGTGAAACAGCCGTGAGTGCACCATGAGCATGGCATGTAGTCATGCCCCGCCACGGTGGTATAGTGGCTAAGGTACTCGGCTGCTGACCCGCAGGTCGCGGGATCGAATCCCGGCTGCGGTGGCTGCATTTCCGATGGAGGTGGAAATGTTGTAGGCCCGTGTGCTCAGATTTGGGCGCATGTTAAAGAACCCCAGGTGGTCGAAATTTCCCGAGCCCTCCACTACGGCGTCTCTCATAATCACATGGCGGTTTTGGGACGTTATACCCCACATATCAATCAATCTGTAGTCATGTTCTGACATGACACGCATGTCATGATTTTCACGTTAGGGCCGGACACTTACGTTCGCCATGTCGTCATGTCGCACCATACCAGTATTGCGATATGTCATGTGAACGAAACCACCACAGGAGCAGCAAGACCGCGTAGTGTGAATCATGGCATTCATGACATGCATGTCATGATTTTCATGTTATTACTTGTCACTTACACTCTTCATACAGCCATGTTGTACCATATCAATTTTGTTATATATCCCACTATCCAAACGGCAAGGTGAACTAAAAGTCGTAGGCGGCTAGATAGATGGATACAAGTGGCCAAACTCGCCCAAGTTCACTAAGAAATGCTTTGCATTTTGAAAAGTGAGAAGTGAACTGCAATGGGTTCACTTGACAAAACATGGACGAGAAGGCTATGCCACTATATGCACTGTCTAGTCATTTATGATTGTAAAGATGTTTACCATGCATTAAGGCTCTTGGTTATTGATCACCTACATAATTGGTGCAATTAAATACCTTTACCTAGATGTAGTAAGGCCTCCTGTGATATTCCGCGTTCAAAAATACTATGTTTTATATTGAAATACATTTGAAAATTTTAACAATGAATTGTCTAATCAACTCCAGCAGGCAAGTAGCAATGCTTTATCGTTTCAGGGTGCTAGTTCATATGGTGCATACAATTCTGGCATTCATTGGGCTTGTTGAAACTTATACCTGGCAATCACTTCCTTTTTAATTAGGTTTGAGAAAGCAAGAAAGGGACATGCTTTAGTTGATTTCGTTGAGCCCGCTCAACAACAAGGCATCGAACAAGAGATTATAAAAATGAATTTAAAAATAGAATGTCTGAGCTGTGCTTTAATAGAGGACAACACACAAGCGTTTCATGTATGCTGTAAAAACTGTATTACGGTTCAGACTTGCTGCGTACCACCGCAGGGCTCCAGGGAGGTAGATTGCATAAAACTTTTGTTAAAAAAAATTTTATTCTTTTCCTTTTAGCGCAACCTGAATTGTTTAAATGTTAAACAACAAAGATATTGATTTAAATACTTTGTGTAATTCCTCTGATGTAGACTAATCTTCTCCTTGACCTTACATAATGCACCATTTGAACAACGATGGTTTTGCGCGCCAAAGCATAAAACGGAGAATGCGCAGGACCTTCTGCATTTCACGTTGGCCATACACGCTCAAGATTGTCGAAGTCTCGACTCTGGCATTGCAAAACCACACGCGCTCGTGGGGCTTACAGACGGCCATTCCGGTCAAAAAAACGCAACAGCTGTGACCGCACCAGGAGCACACAGATTTAGCAGGCTGAAGCGTGCCAACTTCGACCGACATTTCTGCCTTCGTTCAAATATATATTTTTTATGCTAGACACAAACTCTACTATGCGACAGCTGGTTCTTCCCGCAGACGTACGGTTAAGTTGAAGCTTCATGGTTCGATAGCCTCTTAGGCAGAGGAATCATTAGAAAAACATTTTGCTTGAGTCTTTCCTTTTCGTGGTTAGAAAAAAAAAAGCTGTAGAAGGCCGTTCCACACGAACTTCTACTAAGGAGATCTAAATAGAGTAAAGCCTTTAAAATAAATTCATGAATGTAGTCAGGAAAACGTTATGTGTCACGAAAAGGTTTCGCAATGCATCTTAGAATAATGGACGAAACGTTAGGAATGTCACAGCGCTGCAATTTTTCCTCTTTTTCTGAAGAAACATAGTGAACAGTGCGCTTGTAAACACTCTTCTAAATTGTCTGGTTTTTGAATTGACGAAGGCAGCTTGCCTTGTAGTCACGTTGGCTGGAGCATGTAATAATGAAGGTATTACTGAACTACTGGTGTGACGTTATCGTAGCTTCGCTCTATAAAAATTGCTCAAACCAACGCTGCTCACAGTGTGATGCACAGTGAGGTTTCCAAATTGTATCATTTGGTAAATGACAAACAAAAGCGCATCTTAGCGTTCACTCTTCGTTAAATGTCGTCTATCTTACAACAATGATGATTTTTGCTTGGTCATATATCAAGAAAAGTTTCTCAACTTACTCTATGTTCTTTCTAGACGCTTTACAAAGTTGAGCACTATTAAAATATGCGATGATCATTCAGCATTATTACGACGCTGTTTCTTGCTTACGTGACACATGGAAGCTTCAATGCGTATATCTTTGCGAGTGATGTGCACTCACCCATTTGTTGTTTGAGACGATCGTATCCTTCAAAGGAATAGAGAGCAAACAGTGCCAGTCATGACAGCACGGGCACTAAAACATTTACTTTCAAATTCGTTTCACCGTCGTGCCACAGTTTCAGGAATCGTAGAAGCAACACTAGTTCCATTACTTCTTAAATTCCGCACACATATCGAGAACAGCGAACCAGTGGGTGGTCAGACTGTGTCGGCAGGCATCTGATAAAAACCGCACTATCATATCAGATAGAAAACGAGCGAAATTCGGCTTCACGTGAAACACTTGTGTCATGTGCATTTGGGCGTATGTTTTGTGCCCCGCACATATTTTTCACACGTTATGAACGCGCCATCATTGTGCTATAGCGTGTTTTCTTCGCGTGGGGTAAATTGTACTGATGGTTTGCAAGTTTTAGCTTCTCGCAAACAACTTTTAGCTTCTCGCAAAGCAAACCGTCTTTGCACTGTCATCTTTCAGGTTGCCGTACCGACAGACATAAACATCCTAAGTAAGCAGTAGAGCTAGATACGTGCTGAAAACCTAGCACCGTTTACCATCTGCTACGATCACCATCTACTACGATGTTAATGTTGCCCAGCCTTTTAAAGGCCAACTCCAGCGATTTTTCTAGGTTAATCTATCTCAATTAAAATGACTGGGTACGTTGCTTTGCACATTTCCATCATTTATGCCAAAATAGAGGCTTGAGAGATGCGGTAATTTTTTGCAAATGAAATTTAAAAATTGCCTCCAAAAGCTCACCTTGCTTGCCAAGATTATTAGCAACATTGTCTGTGTGACGTCATGTTTGGCATGTAAATGAAAGTGACGCAGCCGATGGCATCGCTACTTTGGCCCCTACAGCGTTTATTGTGCTAGCCACAAGGCGACAATAGTGGTGTTTGGCACGGGTATAGCACGGGAAAGCTTTCTTCCTTCCTCTGTGGTGTTTGGTCAGCTCTTTTCTGGTCTGGCTTTCATAGTTTTTATACTCCGCGCCGGCGGAACCAGTATACGGCCTCTCGTTCTTGCCAAATAATAGGTCGTACGCAGACAGAGCACCCGGTAGGGTTTCAGTTTCGCTATTGCACCTTTTTCCTTATTATAAATTCTTCAATTCAAACTTCCTCGTGGCAAAAGTGTCTCTGGAACGTGTAAACACCATTACCTTGACATGGTCTGAAAATCGCCGGATTTGGCCTTTAAAGGCCCACCAATGCCCTAACCAATTTTTATTCTAATATTACAGTACTCTTCTGACAATACGAAAAAAAAAACATCACGCTTGTGCGAGTAGACGCTTGATAAGGGAGAAAACGCGCAGAAAAGATAATGTGGTTGAATACAGCAGCTTGAAGTTTCCGCCTCTTTTGTGATGACGTCACATATTTTGACAGCACCTACTAGCGCCTTCGTAGTTTCTAATCCTTGAAAAGAAGATACAAGTCATCTGAGGGGGCTCTATACTTTTATACCAAGTAAGGAAAGTTTATAAAGGCAATGACGCCAAAATACGATAAAGTACACTTTGAAACTCGTGACGTCACGCGTGCCTATTTCTGTACGAAATTCAAAAACGAAACATTGAACATGATTTTATTTTGAGTTATTAAACCCGTGGTGGTGAAATTGATGATATTACAGACTCGAGAGTGCAGTTTATTGATTTAAATCAATTGAATATTTCTTAATGATTTTCGTTTCAAACCAAATATTTTAGAAGCCAGAAGAATGAAAGCAGCTTCTATGTTGCGAAGTTGTGGTTTCTAATAGCATTCCTATTACTGATCTTACCAACAAAAATTTCTCTAGAAACGAGAATGTTCGGCAGACACATGTTCAAAAGCATATGACAAAAGCAATCCCTATGTCTGGGGCCAATATTCGGCATTTTATATCGCAAGGAGCTAACCATTGTTTGATGGAGAAGTGGTTTGAGAGCCCTAAATCAAAGGAAACGGTACTTTATGAAGTTGATCCACACAGAAAATTTAACCATAGCGACAGACCTCCCACGACACCTGGAGACATTGATCCACCGACTTAGATTGGAAGTAGCATACACAAACAGCTTCCTGCACAAGATACATCGACCCAACTCACCGGAATGCCATTGTGGTCACGCAGAAGAAAATGTTCGCCATATTCTTTTGGAGTGCGTTAAATACGCGAATGAAAGAGAAAAATTAAAGAACAAATTAGCAAGTTTGGATAGACGGCCTCTCACAATAAAGAAACTACTTGGACCGTGGCCTGAGATGCATCTCCAGAAAAAGGCAATAATCTTCCTGACAGACTTTTTAGTGGAGACCGAACTGGACAAGCGCCTATGACTGACAGCCAGAGATGGGTATTATGTAAAGTGTGGTCATGAAAATACTGACATTAGAGTAGTAAGGTGTGCGTGTAAGTAGTTTATGACTGTGTGAACTGCGTGAAGAAAACTGTGTATTGGCATGATATATGAACTGGTTTCAGTGTGCTATTATGTTTTTTTTCTTTTTTTTCTTTGTTTTCCGTATTGTTAATTTTTGGTACCGTTCTGTATTATTATTTTAATTTTCGCTGCAGAACTTTGTGATATGGAGTAGCCGAGGCAGTGGCACCTCAACCTCTCCACAGCAAAACAGTTAAAACAGAACAGAACAGAACATATGACTGAAAGTCTGGTTTAACATTTTGAAGCAAGAGAAACCTAAGCAATTTTTTCAACCGTGAGAATTGTTATCTCCTTTTTGATTACGACAGAGACTCAAGGCAACAATGACAGGTTAACGTCACGTAAACTCCGCTGTATGAGCAATGATGCTTCATCAAGCAATGAGACAAATTGCTCAAGTTTTGCTTGCTATGAGACTTGTTGACTGCACAGGGAAAACAGAGCTCACCCCGTAGCTTGCGGCAAGGCATGCTGCATAAACGAAGAATTTCATCATTTGTTGCCTAAAAGGACAATAATTCAATTATGGATACCTCCAAAATTTGGTCGCTACAATGCAGTGGTTTGACGGATGCGCATACGCTATTCCTGTATCAGTCAGTGAAACAATAATTTGTATGCTGTTAAAATATAGTTTTAGTAGTAAATAAACATTTCGTCTTTTTATTCGTAGCAAAAAAAGAATAATTTACGGATCCTAAAATCTTTTTCTTGAGTTACGAAGTTTTTAGGCAAGATTTTTTATTCAAAATGACGGAAAGATTATCAGTTACCGAAAGTGGGAGATATATAAGCCATCATATATTATATTTGGTTTCTAAGCATCCGACTGTTATGGCTTCCATGTCTCGGGCTATGAAGAAAGCTTTTGGGATACAAAATCTACTATTTTACAACGCTAAAATCGCAATTGCTTTATTTTCAGTGTTTCAAAAATAGGATTATCTTGGATAGACTTGAAGTATCATATGATCACTTCAAGCTTAACTCATTCAGCATACCAGAGGATTAAATCCCAGAAATGTTCAGTCTTCTGTCAAAATATAGTGTTCCAAGATCTTTGTCTCACAATTTTTGTTTGTGGCTAACACAGCGTCTTCCGATGAACACAAGACCAGCGTATTAGCACGAAGATTTGAGGTAGGCACACTGATAAGAGCAATGAACCTCAGATATCCGGCACTCACAGTGAAAAACAGAAAAACTTCAGGTATGAAGATGCTACGAACATTTCTAAAACAGATTAGAAGTAAAATGTGCCAAGAGGCAGATTCAACACTGAGGTCGTGAATTTTGCTGCAATATTGAGCTGTTTTCTGGAACAAGTGTCATCATACAAAAGTGAACTGTGTCATTTGTCTAAGTAGTGTACTTCTACTACTCTATTAGCCTCGGCGGTTGCCAAATATTTACTATCTGTTCCCATGGTAGTGTTTGATAGACAGGCTAATTCCTGTCTTGGATCAGAAGGTGCAAAGTTCTCATAGGCAATTTGACACTCCCATGACCGAATGCGTGGAAGACTGCAGCTGTTGGCTATTTACTCATGTAAGCCTGCAAGCTAGTCAAATATACTGTCAAACTTGCAATGATATATCCTGACAAATTTATGCTTGGTTTCAACGAAGGCAATAGCAGCATTTTCGTCCGACACCTGCAGTTTCCATATTTTGTTATGCAACAACTCTCCAGCGTGCTTCTGAAATAATTTGATTACTTGAAGGAGACGAAATACTTTTTTGGCGAAATGAACAGTAGTTTATGGATGGTATGATAGCATTTTACAGATCGAAGTATATTAAGTGACTTTACGTGAAATAGTTCGTACCTGCGATACTGCGCTGGTGGGAGAAAGCGAGAAGCCTGAAACACTTATATGAAGTATACGAAGACGAAAACCTTGCGTCTCTGTAACTTGCAAGCTCCTTCACGTAATATCAATGTTCAGATGTTGTTTACCGAGCCTATTGTGAGTAGACAAAAAGCAGCCGAGTATGTGAATAATGACGACAGTGAGTTCTTTAGGCACAATCAGCGGACGGGCCCTGGCAATGTTTCCGCAGATTCCCTTTCAGAAATGGGATGATTGAAGTAAGGATATGAGCAAACTATATTTGGGAATCCAAAAGACAATTCCTGCAAAAAGAAAACTGTACTTTTAATGTGACACGACAGCCTAGTGTACAATTTCTTGAAAATGACATAAATCTGTGTAATCAAATTTTATAAAACTGACAGTGCCTTGTGTGTTACCTAGCATGTCCAAGCGCTTTGTTATGGTGCAGGTTAAAATAGCTTTCAGATTTTCTGCGTGCAAGATTCTAACACCATCATACTCTACCTTTGAGTGCTTTACTTGGAGAGGAATACGATAAGCATTTTAAAAACTAAACATTTCATTAAGCCTTGATACACCTGGTGATAAACAAAGTAATAGACCTCCTGAGCATCCATCGACGCTAGACCTCCCGTAAACACGCAAGGGTAGCCAAAGGAGCAATATACGTATTTGTAAGAAAACTAAAAGAAATGGCAAATAGGAAAATTTATTTCGAGCATATGAATAACTAGAATCATCGTAAAGTCGAGCCATTTCAGCTGTTTGAAACTCTGAGTATTGCGGTAGTTTCCTCCTCATGGCAACGTGCACCTACAAATAAGCGATACAGTGTCCTAACCAGATGTTGGCATAGAACTTATTGTGTTACGTGCTATGGAGTGTTGCCACTATTCTCGAATTTTCTACTACACATTGAGCATCGAAAACTTTTCTGACGTTTACACGTTTAAATGCGAAGCGTTTCTTAGTGAACTTTGAAGACTTTGAGCCCATCTATCTATCTATCTATCTATCTATCTATCTATCTATCTATCTATCTATCTATCTATCTATCTATCTATCTATCTATCTATCTATCTATCTATCTATCTATCTATCTATCTGTCTATCTGTCTATCTGTCTGTCTGTCTGTCTGTCTCTCTGTCTGTCTGTCTGTCTGTCTGTCTGTCTGTCTGTCTATCTATATATCTATATATCTATCTATCTATCTATCTATCTATCTATCTATCTATCTATCTATCTATCTATCTATCTATCTATCTATCTATCTATCTATCTATCTATCTATCTATCTATCTATCTATCTATCTATCTATCTATCTAGCCGCTTGCGACTTCTAGCTCTCCTGGCCATTTCGATAATGGTATCAATACCAAACTTGGTATGGCATAACATGACGGCATAAAGAACATATATTACTAGTAATGAAATGAAAATTATGACATGTATGTCATGAATGCCATGATTTACATTTCATGGTCCTGCAGCTCTTGTGGTGGTTTCGTTCACATGGCATGTTGCAAAACTGGTATGGTATGGCATGACTGCATGGCGAACACAAGCGACCGACCTTAACACTGAACTCCTGACATGCGTGTCATGTAACAACATGATTACATGCTACGCTCGTGATGCGCTCACGGCCATTTCGCTAGCGTGACACATACCAAATTTGGTATTACAGTACGTGAATGGCTAACGAAGCTATGTGACTGGTGCAGACGTGATAATCATGAGGTGCGTGTCATGTAACAACAGGACCACATGCCACACTAACGATGCGCTCGCGGCCGTTTCGCTAGTTTCAATTATGCCAAGTTTGGTATTACGTGGCGCCAATGAATGACGAAGGTATGTGACTGGTGTAAACATGATAATCATTAGATGCGTGTCATGTGAAAACATGATTATATGTCACAGTGAAGGTGCCAATACATTTTGACGTGACGCGGTGCGCGTGCGTGCCGGCGTTCATTTCGTCGCGTGACGCCGGCGTTGCCACGCCAGGAACTGGTCCTGCAATATACTCGCAGGCGCGCTGCGCTGCGTTGCTTTGACGCATGCGCGTTTCAGCACGTCCGGCATCCCTCCTTCACAAAGAGAGGGAAACGCAGTGTTGTCTGGGTAACGCATCGGCGCGAACTGCAGCATGTCGCATTTCGAGATATGAAAAGCAACCATTTTCGCGTGGTGACGAAAGAATTACCATAGATTAACAAATAACGATGTCTTCTCCGATCCGGTGGGTCATCGCAGTGATGCGTTTTCGAAGACCATGTCACACCACTTAGTGATGTGACATCACGTCATTGCTCTAAACGGTCACTGTACGCGTCATTTGTTGTGTTTTATTGCGATTACTTTACTTTTAATTACTCTCTTCACAAGCAAACGTGTTAGAATAGTCTCATTATTTTGATATACATGTACACATTCTGCTCAAACTACCGCTGATAGTCGCGACACGGAGAAAAGCTAATGCCTGTGCCCCTCCTCCCCCCTGTGAACCCGCCTCCGAAAAAAAAATTGTGGCTACGCCCCTGGCGGATGCGGTCGGATTTGAGCCCTTTAGGACACATATGAAACCTGGTTAGCCTAGATGTCACAAATAAAAGTGACAAGCACGGAGCACTCTTCTTGTCCACCTCTTTTTCTGCTGTTGCTTTCATTGGTTCGAGCCTTGCTTTAAAATTGGTGCCATCCATTATTCCCCAGTGTTCCCGGATGTCTCCTTCATGTCGCTGTTTCGATGTGAGACGCAGTAGCGACGAAGTTTGAACGAAAAGACGAGCAGACGAGGTGTCAAAAGAGAAATTCAAGTTTTGACGAACATTTAAGGTACATGTTTAGAATTTTTTGCAGTATTTTGGTATATGTCAAGCGGCAACTAAACAAATACCCGCTAGAGTATTGATTACTTTGGGTACGTTTATTAGCCGAAATGAAAAGGAGAAACATGCTTTTTTTATTTTGCTGCAACATTTAATACATTTACAGGTGCATCTAGGGAATGGTTTTATCACTAAACAGAAGTTGTTGTGGCTGTCATATACAAGATATCTGACAGAAAGCTTTGCCGGAACCCTGTGACAGCGGAGCTGTTCACGCCGTCGTTCACTGTAGGAGTTGACAAGACACGCGCGGAGATATCGTAACACTAGCTTAACGCGGATAAGCAAACAGCCTTAAACTATACTATATTTTAGAATTACTGAAAGACAGCGGAAAAAATTATCATGCTTTTAAGCGGATGTTGTGGCTTTAACAAACTTATACTATGAAAATAGTTCGTCCAGATATTACTCCACGCTTCATTCGAAGACAAACAAAGCTTCTCTCCGAGCGGTATCTCTTGGCTTTCGGAGTAGTTTTACGGTGACGTCATTTCACATTGGCGCTAACAGCTGACGCTTCTAAGTACTAGTACTGCGTGTTGCATTTCAACGCTGGCCCTTTCGCGTGCGCACTACACCTTTTTGACTTAAAAAATCTTGCTTTCAGTATAAAAACTAATACTCCTGACAATTGAGGAATCGTTCTGACGAATTCATATGGCTGTATCTGTATGCCAGCGTAATAAATATGTCGAAAAAGAGAAAGTACAAAAATAAATGGAATTTAAAAACAATATTTAAAAAATATTACGTTGAAAAATCTTATTTCAATTGACAGCTTCTTAGAAAACATTTTACTTAAAGAAAATGAAACAAAAAAACACGGAACTTGTGGAAGAAATGGACGCACACAACCCAGGATTCTAGCTTTTTTTCGTGTGTACCTTGTTTTTACTGGCTTTTCTTAAAGTAACATGAAAAAAAAAAACTGTCTCAAACTTCAACTCTTCCGCAAGAAAAGCAGCACCAAATAACAACCTTAAGGTGAGAAAACACGTTTTTGGGAATAAAATAGAAGCGAGGGGGCGTTGTTCGCAGTTTTCGTTTTTGGTAAAGGGGATGAATGTATGATCATATATGGTCACGTCATGGTATTGTATTGCACAGACAATACTCAACAGGGCCTTAAGATTTCCTGGCACCTAAAATAGTGCTGCGGTGGGCCGATACGATGAATCATACAACTCTTACAAGCTAAGCGGAAGAGGAAGCCAGCTACACGGAAGCAGAACACTGGCTTGCACAATGGTGAGTCCTTCTATTGGCGACACGCCACAAGTCGGGAAGAAGCATGGGCAACGTGCTTAAGTGGAGGCAAAGAAATTAGCTGCCGACATGTAATGAAGGTATTTACCGGCATGCCAAGGTTTCCATGTAGATCTGGAACGCCACGAGGGCATTTTCTTCAAAAACCATAAAGGAATAAGGAGCCTTTTAATTACAAGTAAGGTATGGGGAAAAATCCGTAAACTGTGTGCTCAAGCCAACGCTTCCACGAGTGGACTTGTCTTCTTCAAGGGTAGAACCTATTTAGCATTTAGCTTTGAGGAAGACAAGTGCACTTTTCAAAGTATCAGCTCGAGCAAACAACCTCTGTTCATGGATTGTTCCAATTCAACCACGCCTTCCCCCTCGTCCAAATGTTTTCAGTTAGATAAGAATGTTTTGTCACGGGTGTTGTCACATATCTTATCGTAGACATTTTTCATCAAACCGGAATATTTGCGCTGTTTACATATAACAAAATTGTTATATGTAAAAGCTGCTCAGCAATTCCAGCGTTTCAAGCCAAAATTTTTGAAAAAAGGGCTGGAATTCCGCGGTTTGCAGTCTTTCCAGGTTATAAGGTTTAAGGCACCGCCGCACCAGTGCGTATGATTATAAACGCTTGTCATTTAGTGTTCCAATTAATCACAGTCTCCTGTTTAAGGTGCAACAAATCAATGCGCTTCTCTCGGTCAATAAGGATTTATATTATCTCGTGGAAGGAGCAGGTCATTCTGAATCGAGAAAAGTCCTTGGGCTTTTGCTCTAACAAAAATAAAATAGCCAACAACACAGATGTTTAAAAGCCGTCGAAAGAAGCTGGAAGAAAAGCAAGGAATTGTAGAAAAAAAACTAGCTTCTTACAAAATTTGTTATCGAACTGCCTAGCTTGCACATCGTGCAGATAACTCAGTTTCGTGCTCGTGGTTTTATGGTTTGTTGGCAGTGTTTATTTATTCGGTGTGGAATTTCGCCTGTGGGCTGGATTTCATGCTCGATGGCACACGGATGATGAACGAGTTCAGTCACGCCGATGTTGCCGGCTGACTTCCTTGTTCGTTCGCACACTGTGGCTCACAGCAAGTGCTTGCGTAAACATAGGCGGCAGCTATTGACTGCGCCGAGGCCGATTGATTCCCCCAAACTGGAACCTGGCTCTATAACGTCGCGCGTAACCTCAGAAAGTAAATATCCAGACCAGTGCAGCCGACCGGGATGGTACTTACAATGGTGTAGCGGTATAAAAAAAGGGAAACATTTTTTAGGGACTACAGAAGCTTCAACAGTTCGTTTTATTATGAGGCGAATTTTTTTTCCCCGTTTTGAAGAGATCTCAGGAGCAAACAGAGAGCAGGGAGTATTCCTGCTCGCAGTGCCGCGAGGGCCTTACGAAGTGGCGAGATTGAGTGTATCTTGTATGAAAAAATAGTTTCAACAGGACTTTTCGAAGAAAAGGCAATTGCGAAGAAAAGGCAATCTACTGCAGGATTACAGTTTACGCAAATAGAGCTAAAAGAAGGGAAATGCAAACTCTGAAATATTTTTTTTTGTTTTCAGGTCGACCAAGACATAAGGAGCAAGAAATAGAGCATGTTCACTAAACAAAAAAACAGAACATTTCAAGGTGATCATGCTTTCTTAATTGGTATGTTTATATTTAAAGAATACAAACGTATTAAAAAATAAAAATACAAAATACAAATACAAAATACAAAAGGTTTTCTGACGTTTCATTGGCAGAATTGCTTGCGGTTCTTCTTATGGTTATTGACTTGGGAATCATTCTGAAATATGGTTGCCTTCGTTCAAGTAGGCAGCCTGCTTTCTGTCTGTCCTGGTGTTATAGTGTTTTTGGTGCTAGGTTGCTGATGCTAAAGTAACGCGTTCGATCAAATTCATGGATCACGCTAGATGTCTTGCACATGAAAAGGAAACTAAAGCGGCTTAAACGCAAGGGTGCTTCACGCAATATTACTCTTTCTGCCCAGGACACACTGAACGAGGCTGTGAGGATAGCTAAGTTTTGATACTTTCCGGATACTCTACCCAACTTTATTACGTCTGCCCCAGAAAAATTTTGGAACTTTTTGAGCAAACAGACCAATAGTGTTGAGCAAATAACACATGAAGAAACTATTGTTGACAAGAAAACTATTGCCAATCATTTCAATTTGTACTTCCATAACGTCTTTTTCAGCCTCTAACGAGCCCCTGCACTGATTTTCACGAAGTAGTGATGACGTTCCAGGTATTTTATCTTTACCCGGTATTATTTCGTTGCTCCTGAATTTAAAAACTGAAACTTCAACCGGCCCTGATCGAATTCCCAACCCCTTTTTGCGACGACATGCCGAGATGCTATCGGAATTTCTTTTAATCTTTATCCGCGCTTTCATCCGTTCCGGCCGCTTGCCTTGTGACTGGAAATTGGGACGCATTGCTCCAGTGCACAAAAAGGGAGACAAAGATTTGGTGCCAAACTATCGTCCAATTTTTATAACGTCTTCGTCTTGCAAAGTGGTTGAACATACCATAGCTAAATTTATTATAACGTTTCTTAATGAAAATGACATACTTTCGGATGTTCAGCATGGTTTCAGGAAAGGGTTTTCCACAGAAACGCAGTTAATCTCTGTTGTGCTGAGTTTTTCACAAATTTTAGATAAGGCAGGCCAAGTTGATGTCATCTTTTTGGATTTCACGAAGGCATTCGATCTTGTTCCTCATGATAAGCTTATTCAAAAACTGGAATCGATTTGCCTTCCAGAATTTATAACTTCCTGGATTTCTTCCTATTTGTCTGACCGCGTTCAGTTTGTAAGCATTGCCGGTGATTGCTCTAACCCGCTCCCTGTAACTTCTGGGGTTCTCGAAGGGAGAACCCCGGAACTCCAAGGGCCTTTATTATTTTTAATTTATATTAATGACATTGTTGTTATTGTTTCCTCGCCGGTTCAGATCAGACTATTTTCTGATGATTGTGTGCTGTTTAATGAAATAACTTCCTATGACGACCAGGTCTTTCTAAACACTAACCTCCAAAATATATTTGCATGGTGCGGGCAATGGAAGATGAGGTTAAACACAGACAAAACCGTCTTTATGTGAGTAACCAACACAAAAAATTTTGCTATTTACATATCAATCCGGTACCCAGACACTAGCTCAGGTTGTTGAGTATAAGTACCTTGGTGTCACTCTAACCAATGACCTCAGCTGGAATAAGCAGATCTCTAATATTTGCGCGTCGTCTTTCCGTAAACTTGGTCTTTTGAGACACAAACTAAAGCGTGCTCCTTCTACTGTAAAAAAACTAACTTTTTTGACTGTTATATGCCCCTCATTGGAATATGCCTCAATCGTCTGGGACCCATACACAAAAAGAAACATTGAGGCTCTCGAACTAATTCAACGCAAGCGGTCCATTTTATTTACTCCTAGTACCGAAGAACTGATTCCCCCACAAACCTTATGAAAGAAAACAGTATACCCACACTTGAAAAACGTCGTAAAACTCACAGGCTGAAATTTCTTTTTCTTTTGAATAACAACAAGTTGTCAGTAAACCGTGATTTGTATCTGATACTGCTTACGACAAAACAAACCCGGCATCGACAAACTCATTCATTAACGCCGTATTTTGCCAGAACAAACATTTTCAAATACTCATTCTTTCCTCGAACCATAAACGACTGGAACTGCCTACCTCAATCGTTAACCAGCTCTGTAGAGGCACTTGAGAGTATTTAACCATGACCTGTGATATATCTTTTTGTATCTCTTGTATACGATGTATCTTTTTATTGTTCTTGCTGTTTTACACCTGTGTGCAATGCTATGTTCTTGCCCCTCCTTTTGGGGCCCTTAAATGGGCCTGCAGTACTCTGTAAAAAATAATAATATAAATACCAGCCGTTGCGGAAGCCTTTCGACATGACCAAAATTTTAAAGGCTTTGGGCTGTGTGATGTGACTCATTGTTAACGAACAGCAGATAATGTATACTTATAGGTTCATCTTCTATGAATCTATAGATGTGCCTCGTTATCGCAGCATGTTTATGTCACGTAATACCCCAACATTTAATACCCCGACGTTTCATTTTTACCCCTACGTAATACCCCTACGTTTCAACGGAAGCCCCGTCTCTTTCAAGGCATGATGCATTGAACAAGACGGGGAGACAGGATGGCGTCCAATACAAGAACGTGTGAACTGACGTTTAGTCACTCCCCGATCCTTCTCAACATTTTTGTATTATGTAATTTTCAGCTCCGCTTGGCAATAATTGAAGTTGTTTGGTAATTTTATGTGTCAATTAGTAGTAATAAAATGTGTAAAACGCGAGGAATTTAGCAAGTTATTGTTTTAGTCGCAATTATACAGCCCTGACGGGCTCACAACCTCCCTGTGGCTCAACTCCCGAGTAGTCACCCCAAACAAAAAAAGATGGTCTCATAGTTCCAAGCTCAGTTTTCGAATAGGCGGTACGAGTATGTTCTTTCTGAATGCATTGAATCAGCCACAATCTATTAAAAATTGGCAGAGCTCACGTATAATGTGAATCAATGATATGCGAAGCTTGAATGAGAAATGGTTATATGTCACTTTAAAATGAGCGCAATGTTTAAAGGTGGATGTAAGTTACGCCGTACATGACTTCCATATCATCATTATGTTGTTTGGACGTGTAATTTATCTTCTTCGTATGTTCATGTGACATGATACCAACTTTGGTATGTGTGGAGCTAGCAAAACGGCCATGAGCGCGCTATGAGCGTAGCATGTTGTCATGTTTCACATGACACAAATGTCATTATTATCATATTTAGATTTGTCAGTTACCTTCGTCGCCCAGTCACGCCAAGTAATGTTAAATTTCGTATATATGAGAGAGCGAAACGACCGCGAGCACATCATGAGCGTGGTACGTTGTCATGTGCTTACATGACAACCATGTCATGATTATCATGTCTGCACCAGTCATATACTTCTGTCATTTATTGACGTCATATAACGCCAAATTTGGTATTTGTGAAGGTAGCACAACGACTCCGAGCGCATCTTGAGCGTTGCATGTAGTCTTGTTATTACATGACACGCATCTCATGAGTATCATGTTTGCACCAGTTATACGCCGTCGTCGTACATTCATGTCTCATAATTCCAAATTTGGTATATATCTGAAGCTAGTGAAACAAGCGTGAGCCACCTATGAGGGTGGCGTGGATTCATGACTTACATGATATGCATGTCATAATTTCCGCATCAGGGTTGGTCTCGTATGTTCGAGATGTAGTCAGGTCATTTCATACCAGTTTTGCATTATGTCATGTGAACAAAACCTCTGCAAGTGCAGCAAGAACATGAAATAAAACTATGTTATTCATAACATACCTGCCATGATTTTTACGATATCACTGGTCACCTATGCTCGTTATAAAGTACATATTGATACGCTAATTTTGGTATTGATATCATTATCTAAACGGACAGGACAGCTTAAAGTCGTAGGTTTAGAGATAGATAGATAGATATATAGATAGATAGATAGATAGAAAGAAAGAAAGATAGATAGATAGATAGATAGATAGATAGATAGATAGATAGATAGATAGATAGATAGATAGATAGATAGATAGATAGATAGATAGATAGATAGATAGATAGATACGCTCAAGGTCACCGAAGTTCGCTAGGAAATGCTTCGCATTTAATAACCAATTTTTTCGTCCTGATTACAAAAAAAAACCCGAAACAAATTCAACAAACCTGATATAAGAAATAGAAATTGAGGAAGGTGTACACAGCGACGAGATTTTGTGGTGGCAAATTATGTTATGCTTGAACAAATCAGGTTGCTGCACCAGGGAAATAAATTGTGCTGGTAATCCGGATAAGTAGTTAGTGCTGGTTCTGACGAAGTTTGCCTGATTGTGTGGGTGCTAACTTGGTCTACCATGATATGTGCTGTTAGGGGGTGTTAGCAATGAGGTGTTAGGACGTGCCGTCACGTCTGTGACTGTGGCTACCTTGGGTAGCGGGGTCCTGACTGGAGTCATCCGAGTCTTTGGAGAAGACGGGTCGGGGAGCCGGAGAAGGTGAAAAGTGTTTATGTACAGTATTCACTTGTTTAGAGTAACCTGGAACAACTTGAACCAGATGAAACACACCGGAGCGTCTCTGCACTCGCGTTTTATATACTCTGTCTTCCCAAGACTCCCTGCGAGGGAAGACAATTAAGTCCAGGTCACTCCAATAAGATTGCCTTCCTCCACTCCATCAGCGAGCAGGCAGTCAAACCTGTTTCTAGAAAAGTGCCAGGGCATGCACACCTTGTTACATGGAGAGGAAAAATAGGGCACCACTGGCTGAGTTCGATGACCGGGAACTCCTCACGTAGACTCTTCCGGTGAGCAAGATTCCAGGTTGACTCATTCGGCGCTGCTAGCTTCCCGCAGACCCCGAACACAATGCACCAAGAGATGGCCACTGGTCCAGTTTGATGGAAAGCATTCTCCCGGAACAAGTCTAGGTGTGAGGCCTATTTTTCGGTGTACAACGCAGAAGAGTCGGACGGTCAGGCTGTAATCGTCCCTTCAGGCAGTCAGGTGTGTCCAAAGGGTTTCAGGTCCGCGAGCCCAGCAGACTCACTGCACCACCACTGTAGTTGAAGCTGCCCCGGTATGTAGCTACACACAGGACGATGATTTCCAATAGAGTTTAGTTAGGTCGCGGCAACACAGGGGGAAGCAAAAATAATTGCTGCAGAGAGTGATATTTTTGTAAGAGAATCAACTTTTTTATTGTAAAAAAACTTCAGGCACTGAGATTAAATGAATAGACTTAGGATGAGAGAGAACTAGTAATTGAGAAGCGTTTAGATCTTTGCACCGGGCCAGGAGGTTCGGTCTGACAACCAACGCATTCCTCCTCTCAGGTATGCGGGCGACGGCTTGGAGAGTGTGTCGATGCTGGTATGTTTGACGTTACCGAGCAATTTGCCGTGTATTAAGCCAACCTGCAGACTTTGTTTCTCTTCATTGCTATGATGGCCAAGAAGTGGTCATCAGGAAACCACTGCGTTCTTTTTGGCTGCAGTAAGAACTACAGAAAAAGGAAAATGCTGTCGGAAAAAATATGTCATGTTCATCACCAGACGCCGAGTTTCGTATGGCTGTGGACATTTTAGGTTTCGTTGTTTTCAAGTTACAGTGGCTTCTATGGCTTGAAAACATAAACAGAAAACACGTCGTACCTTCTACGGGTACTCGGGTATGTTCAAAGCACTTCTTCTCAGGCGTACAAACGGCAACGACTTCGACACCGATGTTCAACCTGGCTATCAACGAAAGGTACGCAGCCTATAGCTGTTCCAACGATGACAATATTTCTAATATAAACAGCGCTGCGTAACATTTCTCTCTATCGTAGGTCAAAGTACCGCGGCACCGAAAGTCATTGCAATATTGTGATTATTAGAAGAAGATGAAAAGGACGCGCAGGCACGTCAGCATCGTATGATGTAAGAGCTGGATTCACGTGCACACCTGTAAAAACAAACAAACTAGTAATGTATCTGGTCACTCTTTTAGAGTTGAGAAACAATCCTGGGCTACTATTCGTGCACAGTTAAAAAAAACCGTCAGTGCCACGAAATAAAGACGAGCCACACTACACCTCAACGCACAGATTCATGCAAGAGCGGCAGCCGATGCTACTGCGTGGCGTAAAGAAATCTTGTGCGAATAACTAGAGCTCAAGAAAGATATTCACTTTGCTTCCAAAGTATTGTTGCTCATTTTTGAAAAGAAAGACCTGAAATACCGCGCATTATCCGAGTGAAAAGTCGGTGCTGTGCAGAGGCGGACTCGTTCGCGGCACTGTATAATAAAACCATTGACCCTCAACGACTTGAATCTTGTCAAAACCTGTCATAGACTTTTTTCTAAAGAACCTGTATCACTTCAGTCAAAATTCACCGCGTGAAAGCTGCAAAGTAACGATAAAACCACAGCCACACGCTTACCTTCTATGCAAACAGCGAGCTCCCCGCATTCCAGATGGGTTGTCAGACCAGAAAAGGGCCACCAGCTAGCAAAATGGCGGTGCCCACGAAAAAAAAAAAACGTGTCGCCGGATGCGGAAAAGAAGAAAACACATGCAATGAGCGAGGTGAAATTCTCGCAACTCTAATTTAAGTACCTAGCCCACATAATGCTTACACAGGTGTGAACACAGCAATAAAAAGAAAAAAAATCAAGTAATCGTTATGAAATTGACGAGTCAAGTTCGGAGTCAATGCCAGCATTTTCATCCAATCGGGATGCATCCGTTTAGTCGTATTAGTCTAAACGTATTAGTCGGCGACGTCCTCTTCCTCAGCGCCGAAGCTGCAAACACGCACGTGCGGATTTATCCTCTTTTACAAAACCCTACATGTCAGCTCATGCTTGTGCTGCGGTATCGCGCTAACATTTCTAAGGAGTGCGAAGGACCATGTTGAAATATCCCTGCCTAAATTTTTACATCACGTCTTCGAAAGCGAAGAAATTTTTGACGCATGAGTCTCCTGCTAATGTTTACAAGCACACCGCGCTTGTCTGTTTGCGCGTGTGGAAGAAATTTGGGAAGCTGAGGCAGAAGAAGAAGAGGAAGCTTTCGTTCAAGCCGGCAGCCGTGTTCAACGATCCCCTTTAGTTGGTAGCGCCAGGAATCTAACGGCCATTCAACGAACCAATCAACGAGATGTCCTCCGAGGAGAACAAGGAAGGCGGTGACACCAAGGAGGAAGAAGGTGAGAACGAGGGTGAGGAAGAGAACTCCGCAGGAGACAACGCAGACGGCGAAGAGAAGAAGGAGTCCAGCGAGGAGAACCAGGAAGGCGACAAGGACGACAAGAAAGAAGGCGACGAAGGAGGCGGCGATGCTGGTGGTGGCGGAGACGGTGCGGCTGGGTCGGCACCTGGTGCGCCGGCCACCGACATGGAACACGAACCTGCCGGCCAGGGCTACCGATTGCTCGCCTTGATCGGCATCGTTGCGGCCATCGCCGGACTCGCCATTCTCATCATCGCCCTCGTGGTGCTCGGACATCCCGAAACCGAATCCGACGAGAAGCCATCCAACACGACCAACATGACGCTGTTCGAAGTGTTGTCTGTGGGCGAATATTCGGAGGACTGGTGATACTGCTTGTGGTGGTACTATCTCTCACATCTTCTGCCAAATCACCGGCCACTGTTCCTCCCTCTGGGTCGATTGTGCTGTGTTGTTCTTGCTATAGGCAACTGCTAGCAACCGAGCCCATGATACCCTATGCTCAGTAGGTCTCAGTCAGAGAGTTCGCGCGCGCAGATTGATAATATATATGAAGCGATATTTTAAGCCATATGATCGACGACTAGTGACAGTAGCGTTTATGTAAAAACGCTTTGTAACATTTCATTTTGCCCACAAATAGAAAACCACGAGATGTCATAGCCTGGTTTGTTTGTCTGAATCAAGGTGATGGCGGGAACCCATCTTCGCTGAACGCCTTTGCATGTCATTTACAAAGAATTTATTTTACAAATGTTGTGAAAACATGTAAAATGCCCTTAGTGTCGCTTTCTTATGCGGCTGCTAATCATACAGTCACATGGCAAAAGCAAGGAGTTTAAAGCAGTCAGAGCCTGCCTTCCTAAGGTTTTCTGTTTTTTTTTGCAGTGTGTTTGAGCAACTAGCTTGCGTAAGCTTTATTCTTATTCTTTATGCGCATCTACGTCAATATGATTGTATTGGTTTTATATTTCTTGTAAACATCGAAAACTTCAACAATATGAAATTGAAAGCTATGTAATCCGACTGCTACTACTACCGCATCAATAAAAAATGAACGGTTGCACTCCAGTAGCGCTGTGAAGTAAGTGTTATTTAAGTAACGTCTTATTGAATCATTTCTACAATTTGTGCACTCGATAGCCACTATTAGGCACAAACATGTACACCAATCTAAATTACAAGGAACCGCCCGTTTCGTGTCCGACGCCTCACGCTGAGTTGCGCCCGTTCACTAAGGATTGATCATTAAACCAACAGTAAAGGCTGGTTATCTGAGCACGAATATAAAAATTACAGAGATGAGTACCCATATAGAAAACCATTGATATCAAGCAGCATCATACAATAAAAAGTATGCGCCAAGCGGTTGAACAATCAATAGTGAGATGATCACGCTGTCGCGTTCGACGCTTTAAGGCAAACCCTCAGGGTCCCCAGATTGTCTTATTGAATGCGAAGCATTTTTTTATGTACTGCAAACGCTTTTGCTATCTATCTATCTATCTATCTATCTATCTATCTATCTATCTATCTATCTATCTATCTATCTATCTATCTATCTATCTATCTATCTATCTATCTATCTATCTATCTATCTATCTATCTATCTATCTATCTATCTATCTAACTATCTATCTATCTATCTATCTATCTATCTATCTATCTATCTATCTATCTATCTATCTATCTATCTATCTATCTATCTATCTATCTATCTATCTATCTATCTATCTATCTATCTATCTATCTATCTATCTATCTATCTATCTATCTATCTATCTGCCAAAATTAGCGTGCGAGGGTAAGATACCTTGAAGAATATGACTAGCTGGCCATGACATGAATAATGTCACAATTCGTCAGGTACGACGTTAGACTTATCTGCCCACAGGGTGGTGTGTGCCACTGGTATGCGGGTGTGTGCCACAGTAGATTAGGCCTTAGTACCTACCCCAAAACGGCTAGAACACAGATGAGTAATTCTAACAAGTCAGCGTTAAGAAAAAACAGAGAGCACGGTGTTGACCAAACGAATTGAAAAAACACATTTCAGGGTTAACGAGGAATTGACGTCGCATGGAGCACGATTTCCACGTTATTCATGTCATGACCACACAGGTATATTCGTCAAACTCTTTAACTGTCATATGCCATTTTTGTTCTACATCGAGGAAGGAAAGTGATCGCGACAGCACTCACTTAGGCGGCTAGATACAAAAAGCGTGAACGCGCAAAGTTCCTTTGGTTTACCAAACATTATTTCGCATTTAAAAATATAGCACTACTTCGCCTTTCGTGCGCTTGCCTCGTTCATTCTCTTTTCGACCCTGCAGTCGTTATATTTTTTTTGTTGGGTACATATTAGTGCGCATTTTCGTAGTATTTGGGACCTCAGGAGACAAAAAACAACAATTGAGGAAATGCTGTTAGTATTTAAGGATTTACAGACATCATATAAATTTATGTCATCATGCCACCGTGGTTATGAATTGATAGAAATAGTCCATTTATTCTTGCTACTCAGAAGAATACAAACTTTGAAGTAACGTAGTATTTGGCAGTGTGGAAGCTCCTGACACAACTTCAGGGCATGGTCTCAAAAATTCCACTATCTTGCCTCAGTCCGCCCGCCTCGGCATCATAAATATCATGTTCCCCTCACATTTTGGCACTCGCCCACAGAGAAAGATCGGCCAGGAACTGGGCAGTATGATTTTTAAGCTGATGAGTTATGGATCTGAAATTCTTTAATAGAAATAACGCTTATAAACAACGCGTAGCGTGAAGTGTACTGCATGTGTGGCCATACCTGAAGCTGTGTATTGCAAGCAGGTACACGAATGGTGGGTATGTAGCTGCGCTGCGTGTGCCTCATTAAAATCCCAGGCACAATATTACCTGCAATATGGCAGCGCCATATTACGCCTCGTTTCTCGAGTCTTTCAGAGAAAGAAAATCGCGGGCGAGGTAATGGTTGTTGCTGCGCGGCAGCTGGAACGATTCCCGCGCACTGCACATCTTCGCACTGTGCTCTTCATTTCCTGCGGATGAGAGGTATATCTTTCTGTTTTTCGCCTAACTCTCAGATTCTGTTCATTGATTCAAGTATGAATCGAAGGCTTGATGTCTCTAATTAGAGCTGACATAAATTTACGCTGCTGGAGGCACGATGTTGACAAATATAATGACGTGCAGCTAGCAGTGCTATCGATCATACGCAGAATAGTAGGCAAGACGTAATTGGCACGGTTGATCAATACGACCAATTTGATTGATGTAATTACTGAATGAATGAACGAATGGATGAAAGAATGAATGAATGAATTCATTCATTCATTGCCAATTACGTGTCTTGGCAATGAATTAATGAATGAAGGCGTGAGCGAATGAGTGGTTTCTGATTTTTCGAGACTACACATGCCAGCAGCTTCAACCCCTGAGAATTGCACGTCAAGATGAAATGAGAAAATAAAAACGACATTTAGTAACAGGGAAAAAAACACACTTATAAACTCACGATGTTTATCATCGGCACTCTTGAATCAGTGCATTAGATACGAATAAAAACTTGGGGACACAAGAAAACTTGGAACAATGAAAGTGAATTGTGGAATTCACAAATATTGAATGACGAAGTGTGGTGGCTAATTGCAGTACTAGCGCTAACCTGGCTGTTGCCTTATAATTATGTGAGTGAAATGAATAATTTATCTTCATTGTTTCGGTCCATATCTGTGATTGTGTCTACTTAATTGTAGGATGCCTGAAATGAGCACTCGTTCTACGTTTTCGTAGTTTTTTTTCTTTCGGCTTGCCTAATTCTCTCAATAACCATATATATCTGACTGTCTGGTATGGGGCTCTCTCTCTCGGGCTCTGCCTCTTAAGTACCCTTAAGTCGCTGAACATTCACCTTGAGGTGTAGATGACAGAATTTAAACATGCCGAATGTGCCCCCCACCCTCGCTTCAACTTATTCACTTCTTTTACTTTTGCAGCGCATCAGTTTTATTCTGTCAGCGCGTATTTCTTAGAAGAAGCGTAAGTGCCGCTTGTCTCTCGGCGACCGTGGCAGTTCATGGTAACTTGTAGTCCATATGGTCAAAAAAGTTTGAATGACAGTTTTTAAATTCCAAAGTGTGTTCAGTGAAATTCTGTGGCTAGTCGACTGACTCTGCCATTTATATTTGCGGAGGTATAGCGTTTGGTACCAGGCAAATCAGTATTCGCAAGGGTGCTCTTCCGAGCCACCTGCCGTGGAATCGCTGTTTGGTACGAATGCTCTTCTCCCGTAAAAGACCGCCGCGCTAGCTCATTACGGCTCTAACAGCAAGTACTGTTATTCGGCGAATATAACTAGTAAGCATAGTATTAACAATAGGTTCGTCGTTACGAGTAATATTATTGTGTTTGGATGAGTGACGTCAGAATATCGAACGAAATTTTACTAGGCTGCTTCCTAAATTAAACTAGCGAACTGGTAGTGGTTCTCTATTATGATCTGGCATGGACAGAAGGACGGACGCATGGAGGGATTCACATAATCAAGGGAGAATAAATGCTTTCGCCTTTATATTGTTTCTCGTCATTGTTTCTGTGACATTAGCTGCTCTTAGGGGAACTGATGTGAGTTGCAATCTATTTTGTGCACTTGCATGAACATTGACTCTTATCACTATAAGCTGCTCCTTCAATCGATGAATAAGCCGTCGCACATCAGAATAAAAGGGAGTTTCGGGTTAAAACTCAAGAACTAAGCACATATGCTTCTTTGCACGGTGTTTCTTTTCCACGACTCTTATGTCCTAGGCAGACTGCATTGCGTAACATGCTGCTACAGAATGAGGCCGTCGAAAGTTTGTGAGCTCAGACTGAAATTGAAGCTGCAACAAAAGTGCTTACGAGAAGCCGGACTAGAAAGTGTCGCAATGGCATAACAATGTGATGACAGCGGAGGCGCTAGGCGTCGTAGAAGCAAAAAAAAACATGGTTTGTAGAAAATATAGATGGTAAATACTCAATGAGAAGGGCGTAAGTTGCATTGCTGTTTTTTAGAGGCGAGGATTTATGAGAAGCTCACTTCATTAGATGTTACTCAATGCACTTCGCGGGGCGGTATTCGTTATGTACGGTTTCGAGAGCAGCGTTTCAGAGAATATGTTCATTGAGCAAAGGGTTCGGCGTGAAAAAGCTTAGGTGTGATATATATATATATATATATATATATATGGTCACAACGTCGTTTATTTCGACGTTTCGGTCTAGCGTCATCCTGATGAAGGCCAGACTCTAGGCCGAAACGTCGAAATCAACCACGTTGTGACCGCTCACGGAGGATCTACTTGACTGTATATATATATATATATATATATATATATATATATATATATATATATATATATATATATATATATATATATATATATATATATATATATATATATATATATACGGTCAAGTAGATCAGTAGATACAGTCATGTATATATATATATATATATATATATATATATATATATATATATATATATATATATATATTGCCTCATATATCGAGCAGCTGCATGTAGTATGTGCATCTTACGTAGAAAATGCCAACCAAATTTATAAACAAGGGTGGTTGGATTCCAGCGATGTCTCTGTAGACTTGGCTTCATTGCCAAGAAAAGTTGTGGCGGAGTTAGCTGAAGGACTCAATTGTGCTGGAACAAGACACTCACAGCGAATAAACTGGGAAATGATTTCAGGAATGTGAAAAAAAGGAAAAGAAAACGATATGCCTATTTCAGTTACCAAATGAAAAAAAAAAAACGAATGCTCCTGGCTATTTTTTCTACATACAGATAACCAGATAAAATTAACGGAGGCTTTTTTTTCGTTCGCTGTTGTTCTTTGAGAACAAGTATTCCGCAAGTTTCCCCTTATTCTTCTGATGCTTTGTTCTTTGCAACTTCTTTCTGAAACCTCATTTCGTTCATGGCGAAAGCCCGAACTCTGAAGCCACCTCCTATCTCTTGCTACCACTCTGGCTTAAAGATGCGTTCCTTATTGCCTGTATGCTTCTTCCACTAGATCATAGTTTCTCAACGAGCTTCATGCGGCTCTAAACGCCACTTTTTCGGTGTTTTTATTTCCTTTGTTTGCTTTGAAGATATACTTGCTATTTTATACGTACTTGTAATTTCTCACGTGCCTCTCCCGTTTATCACAACAATGGTAATCCCCCTGCTCTGGTAGTGCCGCCTCCCGCATCCGTTACTGCATCACGCGAAGAAATATTTCATCACCGTCTGCCCTGTCATTTTTTTTCGGGCCAGTGACTCGTAAACTCCTCGGGATAAAGAACAGAGGCTGACAGCGGCAATTGCGTGTCTCGCAATCTGGCTATGAACAGAGTTCACGCAATACCACCTTCCTTTTATGTTTTATTACAGCGCATGTTGTCGAAAGACAGTTCCATACCAACTTGCCCAACTTTCGACAATAGTCACCAAAGTGATGCTTCTTGGAACCTTTACGAAGCGAAGAGAGTCACCCCCTACCAGAGCTTCAACTTGAAATCAGCTTGAATTTGAGATGCAAGCGATTAAAAAAAAGGCAGAAAAGACATATATATCAGGCCATTACACGAAATTCAGATAGAAAGTCAAATCCTTCAGGTATTGAAATGCTTGAAGTCCCCAAGGTCAGGTAGCGCATATACCAAGAATACAATAAAAATTTTAAAAGTAGGGAGCATATCGAATGGCTTAGGGAAAATGACACAGGCTTACGCCTAGCACCAGTTGTTCAAAGAACACAGCGTTACTTCCTTGAAGTAACCAGTGAAATGAATTCTCCTTCGTAAATATTTTAACGCATATTTTTCATTCATAAATGTTGCGCACGTGAAGCCGGACCCTTGTCGTTGGGCTGTGGATCACTTGAGACCCTCATAAATTGTGTGAGGTCACAACTTTATTTCTGAGTGTTCACGGAAACAAGTTTTAAGGGGGGAGCTTTTCAAAGCGGCATCAGTTCGTCCCTCGTCGTAGTACGTAACATGTTTTACGCTTTAACCTGCAAGGTGGTGCTGGTGGGAGATTTTTCCTGTGCGTTCTTGAACAATAAAAATTCGCAGCGTGCGCGTTAACTAAAAGCCGAATTTTCCTGTCTCTCATTCCCAATTATCAGCCATTGACTTGTACATTAAGCACTATCTGAGAAGAAAGAGTTACTATGTCATACTCGCTGGACGTAACCTCCTTGGTTTTAGAAAGGTTTAGCCAGCGTTGGGCCGCAGTGCCATAAATACAGTGAACTAGTATATAACATGAACTCGAGGTGGTTAAAGGTGAGAAGTAGACACGAAGCGCAAGCCGTAAGAAAGTGTGCGTGTGCCGCCTCTCGTTTAGTCCTTAGAATGTCCGCTGGATGGCGGTGCTTTTCTATACAGAATATATGATGGAAATGTGCGAGATGGTGGCACTTAGAGAGTTTACTAGATGGATGAACGGACATACAGGCAGATGAATGGACGGACACATGGATGGCTGCACGGACGGAAGGACGCATAGACGGACGCAGGGGCGGATGCATGGACGAACGCAGGGACGAACGCACGGATGGACGTGTGGACGCACGAACAGACGCACGCACGGACGGTCACACATACGGACGCATGGACGGTCGGAAGCAAGAACGAATGGACGGACGGATGCTTCACCCCCACACTCCAACATTCACCCCGTGGATATGCTGCCATTCTTTTATACCGGGACTAGATGGCTAAGATTCATAAAATAGCTTACTGCACACTCTAACTGTTCAAGCGAAGACATGTTATTACCTTTTTAACCCGAAAGTATTTTATGCTGGGTTCAACGAAGACTTCACTGCCGGATTTCTGTCAGGATATAACGTTAAAATTTCAAATGAACGGACCAGAAGAGAAAAAAGTCACAACTTTGCCGCAAAGGCAAAGCAATTAATGCGAGAGCAACAAATTGGAATGCCACGCGAAGAATTGCAAAATCAGATCCGTGTTGCTCACGCACAAACAACACACAAAACGTTCTGAAAGGTTAAGATGAACGCGAACACGTGTCTCAGTTTTTACTTCGCTTCGTCTGAAAAGCGCGCCCTTTTCGCAAACGTAAAGTGCAGCGAGTGCAGTGACCTTTGTGCGCCCAGTAAAGCCCGAGACGCACGATTCTCCCCACGGCGAGATATGCGTGCGCTCGCGTGAGCGTCCACCCCTTCCTCCGCGGGTCAATGTACGCGTTGGAGTTGAACGCGTAAGCGCGCGTCGCCACGCCGTGACGATCTCGCGATTCGCGCTCATTGTGCCGTCTCGCTGGTAATTATAAAAACACGACAGTTCCCCAAAGATCGGCATCGCCAGTGGCAAGTGATAGACACATAAATCTTGCCCTTTCCACATTGATGGAGGTGCTCCTTATTGGCTCAGTGGCTAACGCCACGCAATCACACGCAAGAGGTAGGACATTTGATTCGGCGAGGCGGAGTGGAGTCTTTTTCTGGATTATTTTTCGCTCTTGCGTTTCATATATATATATATATATATATATATATATATATATATATATATATATATACATACCAACACCATCAACACCAATGCCGAAGTCTACCGAAAGCGGGAAAACACTAATACTCACCACTGCTCCCCTGTAAACGGAAAGGCAAAATTTAGCCCAATGAATGTTTGCGAAGCGAATTGGCGAACCAAAACCTGCGAGAACGTAAAAGAGAATATTAAACAGACTTAGTCACGCCTCCGCAGAAGTCGTGTGGTCGCAGCCTGCTAGCAATTTTTCAATGACAGGTCGCGTCCATACGGCTACTGCAGATGCGCAACTAAATCTCTCTAATACCAAGAAATGGTAAAGGCAACGGTGGGCGGCTGTGTGAAAGCCCCGAGCAATGCAGCGATAACGTGTCTCAACATGCCTGTACTCTTATGGAAACTGTGAACGTTTGGTTTAAGCGCTGCTTTCTGTCTCTTAAGTTTAGACATCCTTGTCATGTCTGCGAGTGTCTGTGGTTTGATTTAACTCGATCCTATCTGCACTGAGAATCAACGCAGGGAACAACCAAGCATCACCTAGATAAAGCGTAGCACAACCTAGAAGCAACTTAACAACAACCTGCATAGTTTCGCAGAGGCTGAGAAGCAACTTAGACGTAAGAATGTTGTTGTCTTCAGAATTGTCCTGTTTCCCTGTTTTAAGCCTTGCCTGGCTCCGTGCAAGTTTCGCCAATATTTCTCTTTTCGCATCTTAGATATTTCACTTTCAAAAGAAGGCAACAATACCTGGTCTCCCTCTTAAGCTCGTCATCACTTGTGATTTTTTTTTGGAATAAGTAAATAACAATTATTGTTTATCTTTGTTAAAAGCCGTAGGCGGTGCAAAGTAATGTTTGTGATGCCTACTTCACACAGATGCCATGAAATATTTTCAATAGTAAAAAATGAAAATAGAGCAAAGACCTTTAAAAAAGCAAGCCCGCAAGACGCGGAAGCTAGACAAGCACTCCTTTCGGTTAAACTGGAAAGTGCCGACTTCGCCCGGGCCGTGAGATAATTTGAGGCATGGACTCGTGGCTCTATGGCTCAGCAAGTTAGCCTTATTCAGAGCTTGCACCGGTTGTGGTTTCACCCGTACGTGTGTGATGAACGATCGTGGTCTTACCGACTTCTCTCGCCATGAAGCACCGGTGGCCCCACACAGAGTTGTGAACCGTAAACTTATACGGCAGCAACACACTCTGCCGAAGTTGATTGATATACCCGCGTGGTACCACGGGCATCCCAGAAATAGTAAAAAGAGTAAGGAAAATGGAGAAAATAAATATGTACGTTGTGGCATAGTAAAACTTAAACACACAAAACACACAAACAACTCAAATCGCAGCTCAAACAGCAGATAAAGAAATAATTTAATCCACTAGGTGATACAGACGAACAAGGGGATGTTTTGAATTACTCATGCTATTTTCAGTTCTTGTTTCGTTCTTTGAAAGAGGGGGGGGGGGGAGTTGTCTCTGTACTGTGCTTATGAAGACATAACAGGATGCGTTGAGGAAAATACGATAAAAGGTACGGGGAAACTGCTTGCCAAGCATGGCCTCTAATACAGGGACCATAAACTTCGCGTAGGACCAGAAAATAAAACTATGATGTTCACAGTAACAAAAAATACAAAAAAGGTGTAATAAGTAGTTGCATGATAGACACGCTGGTAAAATACTTTAAATACCTCGAGTTTAACCTTGTTTTTCTGTAAAGACGATAGTCCTTGGAATAATTGAGCAAATATTTGGTCTGCCTGCCTGTTTGTCTGTCTTACATTATTGAGCCACCCGGCCAAATTATAAGCACTTGCTGAACGTCCAGCCATCTTCAAGGGCTGGCTGGGGTCATACTTGTGAACATTCTCGATAAAAATGAAATATTATGCCCATCTGAAGCGCAGCATCAATACATAAGTGAATTTCTTTGGTGTAATTTTTTTACTAGAAAGTGCATAGATTCGCAGTTCCAAAGAGCCCATTGTTTCTTACGTTACACTGAAAATGCGACGCAACACAAAAAAAGCGCACTGCCGATGATAAGGTGCTGCCATCTGGCAGTGGCCCTGGGTTCTGCACAAGCTCATGTTACCCGTTGGCACTGTCACGTGGCCCTCATATCTGACGCAGCACCCCCTTTATTTTATCAATGCCAGCCAGATGTGGCCGACTCAACATGGACGAGGCACTGTCTGGAGCAAGGCAAAACATAAACGGCCGCTTGGCCGGCAGAAGACTATCGTCTTCTAGCGAAGTACGCAGATACGTGGTCAATATTTAAAATTCTGTTACTGATTTACCAGAAGGTCTTCACTATAACAATAGCTTAGTGAAGTGTAAAAAAATGGTCCCGGCCATGGCGGTCGCCTTTCGATGGCAGCGAAATGACCCGTGTACTGTGCGTTGTCACAGTATGTTAAAGCACACCAGATGGTCGAAGTTTCTGGAGCCCTTCAATAAGGCGTTTCTCATAATCATGTTGGGGTTTTACGTATTATTATTATATAAATTGTCAATATGCTATCAGGCTAGCAGAGTTTTTGCATTGGACAAAAAGAGAAAATAATTGCTAGCGTAACAAATAAAACAACCTACGAAAGAAAATCTCTGGGAAAGAAGGTATCACGGGTGCCGCCAATCGTCCAGATGTTTTCAAAATTGCATTCATGTGCTGACTACTCTAAGCGTCATCTAACACTCCTACAATGACCTAGATATTTTGTGCTCTCATGGCTGTGTTTCATATTCGTGTAACTTGTTTCAAAGGTAGTCGGCACCTCCATTTGCTTTTCATGGCATTATCCGCTCCACCGGCGCCACCATCATCCTATCGCAACACACCAACATCACGTACAAACTTTTTCACGTGAGCACATCGACCGGTTCGGAAATGGTTCGGAAATTGTTGCCCTGCGAGGTGCCATTGATTATATCAAGCAACAACCGGCTAATCGTTGGACAGTATTCTGCGACTCCAAGGCGGCTTTGCAATGTCTTTCGTCGGCACTTCGCCGCATGTCGTACCAACAACTGGTGTGGGAGATCAGAAAAATGCTGCAACATGCGACCGAACAAGGACACAAACGTTATGTTCCAGTAGATATTTAATTATTGGGGTATCTCCGGCAAAGACCTCGCCGATGAAGCAGCCAGAAATGCACACGTACAAAGAAACTCTGTTTCCGTACCTTTATCGATTATAGACTCAGCTAGATACCCTAGTAAGCTGACGCAGAGCATAACAATCCAGAAGTGGCAGTCATCACAGTTTGCACATCATCGACTGCATTCTCTCGACATGTCTCTACCACTCCCGATACCCTCGTGTCTTTCTAGTTAAGAAGGTACAGTGTTGGCCGTCTGCGCTTGAGCGTAGCCTTGACCAATGCCTACACTTTTAAGATTGAGATGGCCGACAGCGCCGAGTGCAACGACTGCACCGTGGATAAGACTGTTGAACACCACTTATGTTACTGCCCGGCATACACAACCGAGATGCTTCCCCTGCGCAGTGTCTTAAATGAACTGGACAAAAGTGATTTCCTAGCTGTCGAGAAAGTATTGGGACCATGGCACTGCCCATCCCAATTCCGAAAGGCAACAAAAGCACTGTTGCGTATTCTCAAAGACATCGGCCTGTTTCAACAATTGTGATGTGAAAATGTCATGCGTCGGCCCAGTTAGTGACCTTTTTTCTCCTCCTGTATAACTTTCCTTCACCCTCTCTTTTTCCCCAGTGCAGGGTAGCCTACAGGGGCTCAGCCCTGGTCAACCTCCCTGCCTTTCTGCTTATGTTCTCTCTCTCTATCTCCCACCTCCATGATTTAGTAAGCTTTCCAAATTCACAAGGTCGCATGCGGCCTTTGTTTATTCCTTGAAAATTGTTATCACAATCATAACAATACCCCTCGTTGGAAAGTCCTGAATATTCGCTTCAAGTGCTAACGGTTTGTGTCTATTACCACATCGAAAAAGTTTATTTTAACAAAGAATGTTCAAACAAATTTTCTTTACACCTTCGTGATCTTACATGAACATAAAACGGACCATATTCAAGCCCAGAATATTCGCTATTTTCACCCCGTTTTACTGCCCGAACGAAACTTTGTCAGTATGATGACTAGTAACCATAAGGGGAACCGTACAGCTAATCATCGCCTTAGCGTTTCTATGCCTTGATCCTAGACTCACAAAGCTACTTGTTCTCAAAAGGCGCCTAAATCAACTACGGAAGCTCACGTGCTCCTCTTCGTACCTTTCCTCTATAGAGAACACCTGGCACGACGACAACTGACGCTGTGTACAATGCAAATGATGCTGTGTATAAGAAACGCAGTCATTGGGTAGCTTGTTTTCTGCTAGCAGATGCACGTGCTTCTAGCATTTCCGCCTCGGGCGGGGAGGAAAGGCAATAGGAGAGGTGGTGAAACGTGGGGAGTGTAATAAAGGCACCCTAATCGAACGAGGCGACGAACTCAGCCTAGTGAAGGAAAGAGCGAAACGAAAAAACGCGTGGAACTCAGTTGGCAGTAAGACGAAGTGACGCCCAGTCATAATGATCTCATCATCGTGAGCTTACTGCTCGGTAAAGATGTCCACAGGACGGCTTTCAGCTTTCCCTTAGTAGAGTGTTAAGTACTCTAAATTGTTAACTACTTTTTCTAAACACACAACTTCCCGAGTGTTCACTGCGGAATTGTACACCACTGCAATGCCACCTCTCCATTTTAGCTTCTCGGTTGTTTACTGGCCAATAAAGTGCTTTTATTATCATTGGTCAGCCGGCTTTTATTGTGGTATCCACCGCATCCGGATTGAGGGAAATCGTAGCGTATTAAAATCTTTAGCGTAAGGTATTTTGGAGAATATGGGACCATGTTACGTAGGTGAACAACTCTCTCACCCATTGACTCTCTCTCTGAAATAGTCAGCCGTCGAAACATGGCTACATGAAGTTATGTGCCTTTAAAGATGCAGCATGCCATTTTCTTTAGCAGTTCACATTTGTTGTAATCATTATGCGATATGCTCTGTGTTCAGGGTCGGGCGTGATAATGTGCTGACAGATGTTTTGCCTTAGAATTTTCAGATTTTGAACCATTAAATTTTTTCGCTCCAATATTAACGTACTTGGAAAAACAGTAGTTTCGAAATTTGTGCTAGAATTGGCTTGAAAAGTTGGTAAACCAGGTTTTATCTCTGAAGAACACAAGTCCACTAGTTGAAGCGTAGGCTCGAAGACACAACCCCTGTTCGCAGATTTTCTAATTGTGAACCACCATCCACCCTGGCCGGCCTTTTTCTGGTATCACCGTAATAAAACACTCGTAGAAGTTTTTACCATAACAGTATGCCCTGTCAAGACTTCAAGATTATCCGCGTATTCAAATCCTTATTAAGAAAAAAAAATAATTTGGTAAAGTGGCATTCTGGTCGATTTCTACTTTCGCTGAACAACATTTTTAATGGTACATGTGAAACTATATATTTTAAAGCACATCATCAATTATTTCAAAACCGTAAAACAAGCCCGCTTATTTCGGTACATGCGTATTGTGTGCTTTGGTCATCCAGAATGCATAAGAAGAGACAAGCACAATTCTCCCCTTACTGTTTGACCGTTAGACTGTGGTAGTGTTGTATTATTAAGAAGAATTGTAAAGTAAGTAACCACGGTGTATTTTAAACTGCCACCCACGCTCTATTTCACTTTAGCTCCCAACAAATCTTCTAACGTTCATTCCTAAAGAAAGGACATTACAAGCATTATTATACTGGTATACGAAATTTAGGCTATGTTTTAAAATCTGATGCGTAAAAGAACAAGAGCACGTTTTTTACTTTGGTTTATTATTTTATCCTAAAAATACTGTATTGAGAGCTGACTTTCTATGTTTATTAAGAGTAACAAAGGAGCCAACAGAACTTCAGTAAGTTTTACTTACTCAAGTTCTCAAACAGCACAACAGTTCAAAGTTCAAGTTCACTCAAACTGCACAACAGGCCACAAAGGCGCTTGCGACAATTCAGAACGGGATATTATATGGCTATATGTTGAGCACTTGTCTCTCTGACAGTTTCAATACCGACTGTGGAAACCAACAAGTGAACCTATATAGAGGCACTCAGTAGAGTGCTGTGTATTTTTGACATGTGTTACCAGATTCCACCTAACAAAATTGTTATCAAATTGATGGGCAATATCACCATGTCGTTTGCTATGTTTTCTCGTTATATTTGAAAAAACATATCACCAATGCATAATGACGTATGATTAATCTTGTTCAATAGTTTCTAACTGTCCGCTTTGTCTAGTCGTTTTTTCACTGGCCTCTTTTTTCTAACCGTGAGATTGGCTCACACAAGTTTCGTAACTTGGACAGGAGAATTGAAGGGGAGGACAAATTAGACATTGGTGAATGATTGATGATACGGATACTACGCCAGAAAGTTAACAAAAAAGAAATCGGCGACATTTAATAGGTTGGTGCCAACACAGGGAGCCTTGTCAGCGTCAATCAACTTGTTCCCGGCCCCTTCCAAGGACTCTCTGAAAGCAAAGCAGATAGTAATATGCAGGCATCGCTAAAGTATTCCTTAAAGAAGCCCTATTTAAGACAAGTTGTAAAGCCGACCGGGGGGGGGGGAGGGGCTCTATTCAAGAAATTACGTCTTAAGGGTACATATGTAATGCTTATTGCTTTATTATAATGTTAGGCGTCCTTGCTGCAATTGACCTTACGCCTGCATCTCGAAGCTCTTTATAGCGGCACCCATTTGTCCCTCGTAGCCGCAGTAGTAGTGTGTAACAAGTATTACATTTTGAACTCCAAGGTTGTGCCGGTGAGAGATTTCTTCTGTGCGTTGTTGAACAATAAAATATAGTGCTCAGTGTGCATGCCACTAGCTGCTGAGGGGTAATGAGAGACAGGAGAATTCGGCTTTTAGTTAACCCTCATGCTGCAAATTTTTTATTGTTCAACAACGCACAAAAGACAATAAAGGTTATACTCGCTGAGCGTAACCTCCTTGGTTTTTAAAAAGGCTTAGTGAGCGTCGGGCCGGAGTGCCATGAATACAGTGAACTAGTATATACCATGAACTCGAGGTGGTTAAAGGTGGGAAGTACACACGAAGCGCAAGCCGTAAGAAAGTGTGCGTGTGCCTGCTTACTCGCTTTACTCGCTTTACTTACATTCTATACTCGCTGACAACGTTTTTCCGCAATGAAAGGAAAGTTACAGAAGCGGAGCTTTCTGCAAATGCGCTCCTACTAGTCTATGCGCTCCACTATTAGCTCTGTGGAAAGTGTTGGCTGAGCGCAACCAGCGTTTGAGTTTGAGTTTGAGTTTGAGTTTATTCAACAACGTGACAAGTACACGAAAATACACTGTATACGTGGTTTGGTGCGAAGAGAAAAAAGCTGCATTTCACAGCTTGACTGGCCCCTTCACCCAGAAAAAAATCTAAACTACAAATTTACAAAAATTACAAAAATTACAGGCAGCTAAAAGCGAGAATACAAAAAGAAACACGCATGTGGCCCATGACAGCAAATAATAGAATGACAACTCTGAAATACATACAAAAATATTCATAACAAAGCAATGTATGAAAGAATAAAGGAGAAGAAGAAGAAGTGGATCTGTTCGGTCACTGTTTTTTGCACTGTTCAATTTTTGCTCTTTTCTTGGACTATTACGCTGACATCCATTTCTTCGCGGTGTGCCAACAAGACGTCGGGTGAAGACTTCGAGGGCTCGGCGCCCTACAGGTACGAGGTTCCTTTATCAAAGACTTGGCTAGTACGCGGCCACTACGGTGGCTGGTAGCCATCGCCACGAGCCTTATGCTCGTCCAAGTGCGTTAAACCACATGAGGGATGCTGCAGGGCACAATGAAAAGCCTGAAGGCTTACAGGTGCGCCCAAGCATCATAAAGCCGGCCCGTTTGCTCATTCACAACCGCGAAATGGCTCCAGCGAGCACAGCAGCAATGGAAGACGATAAAGCTGAGAGCAAGAAGCTTCGCTTAGACGAGAATCCTTTCGACGATAAAACGTCAACCTATTACCTAATTGAAGAAGAAGACATGGGCGAAGATGAACCATTTACGTTGGTTACTTGTAAGAAGAAACGAGCAGAGGGCATCCCAGTCGTCTTTCGTCCAACAGCTGAAGGTGCTAGCTTCTGGAAAGTGAACACCAATCGAGTGTCAGCCGTAGTAGTTTCTGCTGCTAAAGAAAAAGTGCAGTCACTCAGAACAACCAGAGATGGAAGCTTCAGTGTCAGCGTTGCTTCCTTAGCTTCAGCCAAGCGTCTTCTGATGCTTTCGAATGTAGGTGGCCTGGAAGTTAAGCCTTTCATCCCAGAGACATACACTCGGAAGGTTGGCAATGTAAAACATGTTCCTCTGCAGTATTCAGATGAACAACTCCTTGAGTACTTGAGAGATGCAGGGGTTATATCGGCGCGACGGCAAATAAAATACTACCGCCAGGAAGATGGAGGAGTAACGTCGCGTCCACTTCACTCAGTGATCCTGACTTTTCGAGATGACCGCCCGATTCCAGGAAGAATCTACTTAAGATTCACCAGTCACCCAGTGGAAGAATATCTTGGTCCAGCACTTCGGTGCTATAACTGCCAGCGATTCGGACACATGGCGAAAAAGTTGCCGTAACACACGCCGGTGTAAGATCTGCTCAGAAGAACACCATCATAAGAGTGCAAGTCAGTTCTTCAGCCTAAGTGTGCAAACTGTGCAAGTAATCACGCTGCCTCATATTCAGGCTGCCCGCAAAGTAAAGCTGCTGCAAAAATGCGTCGGCATGACCTCATCCATGGAAGAAAACCGCTGGCATTAGATAGAAGTATGGAAACTCTTATTCACCGATTGAGGCTAGGCACCGCATACACAAAACATTTTTTGCACAGAATCGGCAGAGCTGAAACTCCCGAATGCGAATGTGGATTTATAATTGAAGACGTATGTCACCTTCTCATAGACTGTCCACATCATGACACGCCGAGACGCCGTCTTAAGTCCGAACTGTTGACGTTAGACCACAGACCGTTTAACATGAAGAAACTTCTGGGCCCGTGGCCTACTGGAGTTTTACAGTCACACGCTTTAAAAGCAATAACGCGTTTTTTACAAGACAGCGGGATTGCTGACAAGTATTAAGAAATAACGAAATCTTTCATTTGTAACACATGTACTTATTATGTACAGTATCATGTGACACCCATCATGTGTGTGTTGTGAAATGAATGACGTGTCGACTATTATGTAGATACGGGCGAATGCATCTTTATAAGGGGCAGACGTGTGCTCTGCTGTTTTGTGCTGTTGGACCAAATATTAACGAAGGACATTATCAGAGACTTCATTCATTGACTTTCGAACATTTCCTTACCATTATGTTGTGCTATGTGCGTATAAGTGTGTCTTTGCGTATCTGTGCCCGAGTTTTCTATTTTCCATGTACTGCTTTGTATGTTTTGCTTCAAGATACGTGTTCAAGTTTCACTCAACGGCTAAGGAGTAGCCGGCGCCATAATGGTGCGTCAACATCTCCTTATATATAATATCAATAAAAACAGAATAAAAACTGAATAACCATTACAGAAATCACCCAACATTTATTTACAACACAATCAGCACATCCGATTTAACATTTCAGTTTTAGACAATATACGCAGATTATCAATTGTTAATTCCCATTTGTTCATCACACTTGGAAGGCAGTAACGTAGTGTTTCAAATCCATAGTTTGTGCGAGGACAAGGTACGTGCCAAGTCTCCGTACACCGAGTAACGCGACTGGCAGGATTTGGTTGCAAGGTGGCCAAGGTACGTAAAAAGATACTTCCTCTGCGTATTTCTGATTTAAAAGCTGACAGAAGCTGGTATTCGTAATAACAGGTAATTCTTAAAATTATATATTTTGCAAATATTGAACCAGTGTGTGCGTTATAGGATACACCTTCAATGCACCGCAAGGTATTTTTTTGTAACATGACCAGGTTCTTTATAGATGTTTTAGAGCCTGTAGACCAGACCAGATGACAATAGTGTAAATGTGAAGAAAAAAGAGCATTGTACACTAATATTTTAAAAATTGTATAAATTTCCATACACACACAGACGCCGCTTAGCTGTTTCAGGTACGTGTAGAAAGCGTTTTAGGGGCGAAGATCTTTAAAGCGACACCATTCGTCCCTCGTAGAAGTGCGTAACATGTCTTACGCTTTGACCTGCAAGGTGTGCCGGTGGGAGATTTATTTTGTGCGTTGTTGAACAATAAAACATTCACAGCGTGCGTGTTACCTAAAAGCTGAACTCTCCTGTCTCTCATTCACCATTAGCAGCCATTTGCATGTAGATTGAGCACTATTTGACAAGAAAGGGTTGCTACGTTATACTCGCTGGGCGTAACCTCCTTGGTTTTAGAAACGTTTAGTGAGGGTTGGGCCGCTGTGCCATGAATACACTGAACTGCTATTTATCGTAAGCTCGAGGATGTTAAAGGTGGGAACTAGACACGAGGCGCAAGCCGTGAGGAAGTGTGCGTGTGCCACCTCTTGTTTAGTCCTTGGAATGTCCGCTGAATGGCGGTGCTTCTATATGCGAAATATATGATGAAAAGATGCGATATGGGGGTACTTGGAGTGTTGACTAGATGGGCGAACGGACACACAGACAGATGCATGGATGGACGCATGAACGGACGCAGGGGCGGATGCATGGACGAACGCAGGGACAGACGCACGAACAGACGCACGCACGGACGGGCGGATGGACGCATGGACGGTCAGACAGATGGACGCATGGACGGACGGAAGCAAGAACGAATGAACGGACGAATGCTTCGCCCTACTCTCCATCATTCACTCCGCCACCTCTTGTTTAGTCCTTGGAATGTCCGCTGGATGGCGGTGCATATGCAGAATATATGATGAAAAGATGCTGAGATAGTGGTACTTGGAGGGTTGAATAGATGGACGAACGGACACACAGACAGACGCATGGACGGACGCACAGATGGCTGCAAGGACGGATGGACTGCATGGACGGACGCAGGAGCGATGGCATAGACAAACGCAGGGAGATGGCACGCACGGATGGACGTGTAGACTCACGAACAGACGCACGCACAGACGGGCAGATGGACGCATGGACGGTCACACAGATGGACGCATGGATGGACGGAAGCAAGAACGAATGAACGGACGGATGCTTCGCCCTAACTCTCCATCATTCACCCCGTGGATATGCTGCCATTTTTTTTCTAAGCAGTTTGAAGACCTTGCATGGTTCTGGGGTACTATACCTCACTGCCAGGCGGAATGGTCAGCTTTGTTTCCTGCTGTGATAATGATAATATACCTTTGCGTAGATACAGTCTACGTTTTTGTTGTCAGCTTCTCTTAAACGTTGTCACTTTTAGGTTACTAATTCCTGTTCTCACCAGTTCTGAGGCAGATTTAAATTATCGCTCACCTGTGGCGCAAACCCGTGTACTACGGTCTAGAATATACGGGCATAGATAGATAGATAGATAGATAGATAGATAGATAGATAGATAGATAGATAGATAGATAGATAGATAGATAGATAGATAGATGCTCTTAAAGTCACCAAAGTTCGCTAAAAATGCTTCGGATTTAATAATCAGATGTCGATTCCGCACCATCGTTAAACATCTTGCTGTAAACTGGTGGATATGGGGCAATGATTTTATACATGGGGTCTGTTTCGGTTTATATGTGCTTATAAACTTTCTAGTCCATTACGGTGATTTACTGTACGGTTGCAAAATGTCGATCGCGGTTGACCGGTATATCTACCCTTGCATCAGTTCAAACATAAAATTGTTTCACGACGGGGTCCACCTAGACGAGAGTGACGCATTTCCGTCCCGGAAGTGACGTCGTAAGAATAACTGGTAATATATTGCGTTAATGTTTTCTGAGGATGAACTTCTACAAACTCGTAATATTGGTAGATAAATTATTGATATATTTATATGGGTGGGGGGTTAATGTCCCAAAACAATCATACTATTAAGGAGATGCTGTAGTGGAGGGCTGCGGAAATTTCGACCACCTGGGGCTCTTTACCGTGCACCCAAATCTGAGCACGCGGGCCAGTAGCGTTTCCGCCTCCTTCTAAAATGCAGCCGCCGCAGCCGGGATTCAATCCCGCGACCTTCGGGTTAGCGACCGAGTGCTTTAGCCACTATACCACCGTGTAGGGCGGTAGGTATTGTCTTGCTGGGCGACGGTGGCAAACGAGGTGCGAGTGACAGGTGCGGGGGCGAAGCTGACGGCTTCCGCGTTTGTCCATGCGTATCACGTTCTTTCAGTCGCCTTCATTAGAGAGCACTTGTTCGAACACGCGTATGCTGTCTGCAGTTCTGTGCGAAAATCAGTCGAGCTTCAATTTTTTTTTCTTGTGCACTTCGTGACACTCCGAATAGATTTCTCCAAGAATGAGTGGCGAAGGTGCTTGCTTCCTCAGCAGGGAGCTCATTATGTGTTAATTCGCCGATACAAATTGTACACTACGTGGGGTTCGTGTTGTCTTCTTGGAGCTTCGGAGCTAGGGTTCTGCAACAGCTTCCATCAGTGAACCAATTCACTGAAGTCACCATTGATTAGTTTAGAAGAGCATCAGTCAATGTGAGGGTGGAGAAATTCGTTTACGTTCTCTCTTCTCCCAAACCAACTTGCACAATATGTGTGTGCTGGCATGCGTGCACATATGCATGTTGGTTTTGTTAGTTTGTGTGTGTTTGTACACGTGCACGCGCGTCTGTTTGGCTGTGAGATTATGCGTGTGTTAATAATTGCGCGCACGTGTGTGTGTGTGTGTGTGTGTGTGTGTGTGTTTGTGTGTGTGTGTGTGTTGTCTGTTTTATACGAGTCAAGGGCTTTAGAGATCATAAAAATATACATATCGGCGATTACAAAAAAATTGTCGCCATAAAGGTATCAATGTTGAATTCGTTACCATTCTTTTAGAGAAAGAGGGTCGTTCAAAACAATATCTTACAGTAAAAGAGCCGAGCTGATATTGCCTTTCCCCAGTTATAAGCCATCATAACAAGCTTAAATTTATGATCGCATACTTTGCCAATATTTGCCGACGTTCGCTCGAATGGAGGTTTTCCACTGGCCAGTGAGTGGTGCTGTGACAACTGTTGGATATCTTCATCGGGCAAAATCCAACCACAGTGCCCGGCAGCACGCCGCTTGTGGTCAAGTATTCCTTCATGAGATGTGCACAGTAGAGCCGAATTGGCTTAGAGAAAAATGTGGTGTCTCATACTTTCTTGTTTTCTCTTTTAAAGACAATAGTCTTTCTTGGGGAACTTCAACGCAAAAATTTTGGTTTGTCTGTCTGTCTATACATTTGTATGTTTGTCCGCCCTTAATGGTACCCCAAAAGGCATCAGACGATACCCTAAACGGCCGACCCATGCGCAGCGCCCACCAACATTTCTCAAGAGTCAGCATTCATACTTGTGCGATTGTCAATTACGAAGCCATTATTGCGCATATCTGAGGCACCATAACAACACGCCAGTATTCTGTATGTGTGTCTTTTACTAGAAAATGCATACATAAGTAATTAATTCTAAGGACCATAGCGTTTATCACGCTGCGCCTAACCATGCAACGCTTGCACGAAAAGGCAAGTGTTTCCAACGCTTTGCAATAACGACACGGTGGTGGCACCTACTCGTCGCCTTGCGTTCTACACCTTATCTAACAAAGCGCCGCGCACTTCGTTTTCTAAGATAATTGCCAGGTAAGCGCTCATGTCTCACGTGTGACGTGAATTACGTGATCGTTCGCCTCCGCTGCACACTGGAAGCACTCTGACCATGCCTCCCAAAGAAAGCCGAAGTACGAATGCGAGTAACTGTCACTTTTTTTTTCAACTGGCTAACCCAAGTTAGAGTGACGTAGAATGCCGAAGCCGTAAATGTGAAAAGCCTAAAGCTCCTGACAGGCAAGATAGGGGGCGCTCTCTAGAGGAGTGAAAGTGAAACAGGCAAGCACAAATTGTTATTGCCAAATCATCGTGCATTCTACTTCATGTGCAAATGTCTTGCCCTGAAATAATTACGAATACGTTCCCTTAGTCATTTTCTTCTCATAAACCCTAAGGGAAAACAAACCTGCACATGATCATGTTGTATACATTGTCTTCTTGACTGTGGTTGCACGAAACACCCCATGATGAGAGATAACACTTTTTTTTGTGCGAGGACGCGCTCATTCGGCTAGAGCTAGATATACGCCAAGTGACGACGACAACATACGGAAGCTGGCCCTTTAACTCGCTCCTCTCTTAAAAACGAGCGGCAGTGAAGTGGATGATTTCTATCATAGTGGTATAGTGGGGATTGAACGGCTCATAGCATGAATGGCTCCTATGACGTGTCTACGCGAGTGTATCAGCTAGATAGAGGAGGAAGACAAAGAAACTTCATTGTCACAATAAAGTTATCTCTTTTTCTCTCACTTATTGAGTGGTTTTCTTACATTAGTTATATTTTAATATAAATTCATTCTGAAACATAGTTGTAATGATCACAGAAAAAGTACTCTATGCATTTTTGGCCGATTCCCCTTAAACGGGTATGAGCCTTAGTTTCAAGAAAACGAACTATCCGGTGGTCTCGGTGGAGCTTAGCAGTTGATCCTAACACACAGTACCACGCATTCCCAATGGAGCCAAGCACAGATAATCACTGGCTAAGCACGCTGCATTCAAAGGTCTTCTTAGCTGCTAATTAAGGGTATAGTGAAACTTTGGCCTTCATAAACTACTCAGCTAGAAGTATCATATAAAATACGGATACCTGCTGATGGATTCAGACCCTGCGTTGACTTATTGTTATGTGCGAAAGTGGGTGCTAAAAGTCGTGGGAGTCAAGGAGTTCGAGCTGACGCTTGTGGTGAGTGATGCGAGCACGACATTGCTTTTTTACGAACTTCATTTTTTCCTTTCGCCACTTTCTAGAACTAGAAACAATTCGCTTACCTTCCCTCTTTTATTTTACGTTATTAGGCAAATCATTGATGTAATTACTAATACGTATAGCTGACTCCTGTCTGAGGGTCACTGACTTCTATGTCTATTACCAGGGTGTTTTTTTATTTACTGTCCCAAAACGTCAGAAAAATATCATACAGTCCTAAATACAGCGCCTGTCTATTCTTAAGCAGCTAGAAACTGTTCGCGCCTAATTTTCATGCACTACAGTTGCCCCCGACCTATACGCTCAACGTAGGAATGACATAGAAGTAGCCGATTGGTCAGAAAACAGGTGCGCGCAGTTCGTCAGTTTACTGCAAACATCGAAGTAGGAGTGCGACCACTCGAAATCAACAAAACTCAGACATTTCGGACCCTTTAGAACCCACAATGGCAATATAGAACGCGTCGGGAAGAAGTTAGGAGAGAACAAATGCGTGGAAATAAAGGGTCATTCAAGGCCCTGTTCTGGAACATGGCTCACAATGTCAGAAGTGCGAAACCCCACAGTGTTTTTTAACTTAGGAAGTTGGATTTCAGACAACTAGGAAAAAAGTTGATGCGAAGCTACGAGCCAGGTGAAGTTGGGAGCTTATGGGTGGTCAGGTGGTTTTCTACATTGCTAATTAAGTGTAACAGACCATTTACTTAGAGATAGCGCAGCAGCCAAGCATTCTATTACAAATTCGGTTCGAATAGAGATGTCGAATCATTCCCAATTTTATATATACTTAAATGCGTGAGCAAGGAATCATTAAAAAAAGAGAGGTCTGGGTTGCGGCCTCACTGGCGATCATCCACTGGTAATACATTCCCTCACCAGAGATGGATTGGCCACACTGGTGCAGTACGTGGCCACAACCTCGCATGAACACAGCAATTAACCCTTGGCTCTGAGTCCCCAGCAGCGGCAAAGCAACTGTCCAAGGCGGCGGTCAGACCTGTGGAGGGTGCTAAGAATTCCTCAGTACGGACAGGCCGCCATTGGAATCGGAACATGGCTACTTTCAACACTAGTACACTATATAGTGAGGCTAGTCTAGCTGTACTCTGCGAAGCATTCGAGGGTAGTAGATGTGATGTGATACAGCTCAGCGAAGTTAGGAGGACACGTGAGGCAAAGAGGCCTGAGGTGCGGCCTCACCGGTAACCACCGCCGGGAACGCACTCCCTCACCAGAGAAGGATTGGCCACTCTGGTGCAGTATCTGGCCACTCCCTCCCACATGCATATGCCACATACCTCACGGCCCTCAGTCCTCAGCAGCTGCGAAGCAACTGACTACGGCGGCGGTCAGATCTGCAACGCAGCAGAGGGTGCTAAGAATCTCTGGACTACAGGCTGCCATTGGAACCTGAACTTGGCAACGTTTAACGCTAGAACCTTATCTAGTGAGGGAAGTCTAGCTTTACTATTCCAGGAGATAGAGGGTGTTAAATGGGATATAAGAGGGCTCAGTGAAGTTAGGAGGACAGATGAGGCCTATACGGTGCTACAGAACAGGCACGTCCTTTGCTATCGGGGCTTGGCAGACAGAAGAGAACTGGAAGTGGGGTTCCTAATTCACAGAAACATAGCTGGCAACATAGAGGAATATTATAGCATTATAGAAATGGTGGTAGGTATTGTAATTAAACTGAAAAAAAAATACAAGATGAAGGTAGTACAGGCTTACGCGCCTGCATCCAGCCATGATGACGCTTCAGTTAAAAGCTTCTATGATGACGTGGAATCGGCAATGAGTAAGGTGAAAACACAGTATACTATAGTGATGGGCGACTTTAATGCAAAGGTAGGGAAGAAGCAGGCTGGAGACCAGGCAGTAGTAGATAATGGCATCGGCACTAGAAACGCCAGAGGAGAGCTACTAGTAGAATTCGCAGAACGGAATAATTAGCGGATTTTGAATACCTTCTACCGAAAACGAGAAAACCGCAAGTGGACATGGAGGAGCCCCAATGGCGAAAATAAGAACAAAATAGACTTTATAATGACTGCACACCCAGGAATCGTGCAGGATGTGGAAGTGGTTGGCAAGGTACGATGCAGTGACCATAGATTGGTACGGTCTCGAATTCGCCTAGACTTGAAGAAGGAACGACAGAAACTGACACGCAAGAAGCCAATCAATGAGCTAGCACTGAGAGGGCAAGTACAGGAATTCAGAGTGTCGCTGCAGAACAGGTACTCGGCTCTTAGTGAGGAAACGAACCTTAGCGTAGATACAATGAATGATAATCTGACGAGTATCATTACGGAGTGTGCAGTGGAAGTTGGAGGCAGGGTAGTTAGACAGGACACTGGCAAGCTTTCCCAGGAAACGAAGAACCTAATTAAGAAGCGTCAAATCATGAAAGTGTCAAGTACAACAGACGAAATAGAACTGGCAGAGCTTTCGAAGTTGAATAATAGACGTAAAGTATGCGATGTAAGAAGGTATAACATGGAGAGAATTGAACACGCTCTGAAAAACGGAGGAAGCTTCAAAGCAGTGAAGAGGAAACTTGGGATAGGCAAAAGTCGGATATATGCACTAAATGACAAAGAAGACAAAATAACCACCATTATGGATAGGATAGTTAAAATAGTGGAGGAGTTTTACAGTAGCCGAGACAACCATGACCTTAATACTATAAGAACTAGCAGTAACCCAGATGACACCCACCAGTAATGATAGAAGAAGTCAGAAAAGCTTTGGAGAGCATGCAAAGAGGCAAAGCTGCTGGCGAGGATCAGGTAACATCAGATCTACTGAAAGATGGAGGACAGATTGTGTTAGAAAAACTAGCCATCCTGTTTACGAGGTGTCTCCTGACAGGAAGGGTACCAGAGTCTTGGAAGAACGCTAACATCATCTTAATACATAAGAAAGTAGATGACAAGGACTTGAGGTATTACAGGCCGATCAGCTTGCTCTCTGTAGTGTACAAGCTATTTACAAAGGTAATTGCTAACAGAGTAAAGAGAACATTAGAATTCAATCAACCAAATAAACAAGCAGGATTTCGAACAGGCTACTCAACAATTGACGAAATTCATGCTATCAATCAGGTAATAGAGAAATGCTCAGAGTATAACCAAGCACTATACATAGCCTTCATAGATTACGAGAAGGCGTTTGATTCAAAAGAAATATCAGCCGTCATGCAGACACTGCGGAATCAGGGCGTAGATGAAGTATATATAAACATTCTGGAAGAAATCTACAGGGGATCAACTGCTACCATAGTGCTTCATGAAGAAAGCAACAGAATACCAATCAAGAAGAGTGTAAGGCAGGGGGACACAATCTCCCCAATGCTATTTACCGCGTGCTTACAGGAGGTTTTCAGAAGCCTAGAATGGGAACAGTTAGGGATAAGAGTTAATGGAGAATACCTTGGTAATCTGCGCTTCGCCGATGATATTGAATTGCTGAGTAACTCAGGGGACGAATTGCAACTCATGATTACGGAGTTACACAAGGAGAGCAGAAAGGTGGGTCTTAAAATTAACCTGCAGAAAACAAAAGTAATGTACAACAACCTCGGAAAGGAACAGCGCTTCGAGATAGGTAATAGTGGACTTGAAGTTGTAAAGGACTATGTCTACTTAGGGCAGGTAATAACCGCAGAGCCTAACCACGAGATTTAAGTAACTAGAAGAATAAGAATGGGGTGGAGCACATTCGGCAAGCACTCTCAAACTATGAGAGGTAGATTGCCATTATCCTTCAAGAGGAAGGTATATAACAGCTGTATCTTACCGGTACTTAGCTACGGAGCAGAAACCTGGAGACTCACAAAGAGGGTTGACTTTAAATTGAGGACGACGCAGCGAGCGATGAAAAGGAAAATAGTAGGTGTAACCTTAAGAGACAAGAAGAGAGCGGAGTGGATTAGGGGACAAACGGGGGTTAAGGATATCATAGTTGAAATAAAGAAGAGGAAATGGACATGGGCCGGGCATGTAGCGCGTAGACAGGATAACCGCTGGTCATTAAGGGTAACTAACTGGATTGCCAGAGAAGGAAAGCGGGTTAGGGGTAGACAGAAGGTTAGGTGGGCAGATGAAATTAAGAAGTTTGCGGGTATAAATTGGCAGCAGCAAGCACAGGACTGGGTTAGCTGGCGGAACACGGGAGAGGCCTTTGTCCTGCCGTGGACGTAGCCAGGCTGATACTGATGATGATGAAGATGATGGTGTGAGGCATATACAGTGCTGAAGAACGGACACGTCCTATGCTACCATGAATTTGTTTGCAGAAAAAAATTAAAAGTAGGGTTTCTCACAAGAATGTCGCTGACAACATAGAATAATATTAGAGCATCAGTGAGAGGGTAGCAAGTATCATAGTTAAGTTAAGCAAAAGGTACAAAGTGAAGGTGGTACAGGACAACGCGCGCACATCGAGCCATTATGATCATTTGGTTTAACGCTTTTATGAAAGCAAATAGTCAGCCATTAATAAAGTAAAGACACAGCATACTATTCTTATGGGTGATTGCAATGCCAAAGTAGGCCAGAAACAGGCCGGAGACCATGAAGTAGGGGAATGTGTCATCGGCTCTAGAAATGCCAGAAGGAAGTTATTAGTAGAGTTCACAGAACGCAATATTTTACGGACTATGAATACCTTTTTCAGAAAACGGGCTAATCGTAAGTGGACGTGGCGAAGTCTTAATGGTGAAACTCAAAAATGAAATTGATTTCATTCTGGCTGCACACTCAGACATTGTACAGGATGTAGAAATATTTGGCAAGACTTGATTCAGTGACCATAGAATGGTAACAGCTCGTGTACACCTAGATTTAAAAAAGCTAAGAAAAACTGATATGCAAGAAGTCAATTAACAAACTGTCGGTGAGAGGAAAAATACAAGAATTCAGAGTTTTTCTTCAGAATCGATTCGAGGCACTAAATGAGATAACCAACGTTAGCGTTGATACAATGAACGATAATATTTCTAGTGCCATCATAGACAGTGCAACTGAAGTTGGCGGTTCAGTCACTAGACGGGAAACTGGTAAACTATCTCAGGAGACAGAAATATTATTCAGAAACAACAAACAATGAAAGCCTCAAATGCAACTGACTAAATAGAGCTAGTGAAGCTTTCGAAGTTAATCAATGGGCGTAAAGTAGCCGACATCAGGAGGTATAATATGGAAAGAATTGAGCAGGCTGTAAAAAGCGACTGAAGCCTAAAAGCTTTGAAGCCAGACTTGTGCAGAGGGAAAAATTTGAATGTACGCACTGACAAACAAGGAAGGCAATGTCATAACAAATATGATTAGGATAGCCGAGATGGTGGAGCAGTTCTACAGAGAGCTGTACAGAAGCCAAAAGAACCAGGATGGTATTGGGAGAAACTAAAATAGTTCATGAGAATTCGACATCCAACCAGAAACGACAGGGGAAGTAAGGAATGCCCCAGAAGAAATGAAAAAAGGCAAAGCCGCTGGTCAGGGTAAGGTAACAACGGACCTCCTGAAAGATGGCGGAGAAATTGGCTAAGAAAAATTAGCCACCGTATGCACAAAGTGTCTCTTGATGGGAAGAGTACCAGAATCTTGGAAATACGCCAACATCGTCCTAATCCATAAGAAAGTTGACGTCAAGGATCTGAAAAATTACAGGCCAATCAGCCTACTCTCTGTTCTTTACAAATATTTACAAAAAATCGGTACTAGAGTTAGGACTATATTAGAGTTCAATTAGCCAAAGCACCAAGGAGGATTTCGTATCGGCTACTTCGCATTAGACCATACTCGTACTATCAATCAAGTAATAGAGAAATGCGCTGAATACAACCAACCCCTATACATAGCTTTTGTAAATTACGAGAAGGCGTTTGACTCATTCGAGACATCAGCAGTCATGCAGGCACTACGGAATTAGGGCATCAAAGAAGCCTACATAAACCTACTGGAAGAAATGTACAGAGGATCTACAGCTACCACAGCTCTCCATAAAGAAAGTGAAAGAATACCAATTATGAAGGGTGTAAGGCAGGAAAACACGATTTCTTCAATCTTATTCACCGCGTGTTTACTGGAGGTATTCAGGACCCTAGACTGGGAAGAGTTAGGGGTAAGAGTTAATGGATAGAACTTTAATAACCTGCGATTCGCTGATGACATTGCCTTGATGAGTAACTCAGGAGACGAATTACAGTTCAGGATTACGGAACTAGACACGGAAAGCAGAAAAGTGGGTCTGGAAATCAATATGCACAAAACTAAAGTAATGTGTAACGATCTCGGCAGAAAACAGCAATTTGTGAGAAGTGGAGAGACGCTGCAAATTGTAAACGAATATGTATACTTAGTACAGGTAATAACCGCGAAGCCGAACCACGAGATTGAAGTAATTAGAAGAATAAGAATGGGGTGGAGCACATTCGGCAAGCACTCTCAAATTATGACAGGTAGATTGCCACTGTCCCTCAAGAGGAAGGTATATAACAGCTGCGTCTTGCCCGTACTTGCCTACGGAGCAGAAACCCGGAGACTTACAAAGAGGGTTCAGCTTGAATTGAGGATGACGCAGCAACCGGTGGAAAAAAATGATAGCTGTAACCTTAAGAGCGAAGAAGACAGCAGATTGGGTCAGGGAACAAACCGGGGTTAAGGATATCATTGTTGAAATCAAGAAAAAGAAATGGACATTGGCCGAACACGTAGCACGTAGGCAAGATAACCGGTGCTCATTCAGGGCAACTGACTGGATTCCCAGAAAAGGCAAACGCACGAATGGGTGGCATACCTGTTAAAGATCACTTTTTTGCAAGAAATACACTGTATGCAGCTCCTGCGTGGGACGGCTTTATGCTCTCCCATAGCAGAGTACCTAGTACTCTAAATCTTAAACCACATTTTCTAAACACACAGGCAGAAAGTTAGGTGGACCATTGTGATTAAAAAGTTTGCAGGTATAACGTGGCAACGGAAAGCACAAGACCGGGTTGATTGGCAGATCATGTGAGAGGCTTTTGCCCTGCAGTGGGCGTAGTCAGGATGACGATGATGAAGATGATGAAGATGATGATGAGTATGATGATGATGATAATGACCTGCTGATAGCAAATGCACTCTTGTCACTCTGAGCTATGAATAGCACGGAAACAATGACTTATGTTGGGAGTGTCGTCTCGTTTTTCTTGCTTGATAAGTTAGAAGGCGGCACCCTTTACGCCAGTCACTACTGCCCATCTGTGCTTAGGAAAAATGGTTAACGTTTCAGTGTACTATTTCCTACTCAACTACAGAAGGACAAACAGTCATACCAGATGAAAAACAACTGCCTTATGTGCTTAGAAAAAGTGGTTGACAATATAAAGAACTTGATACTTGACCATGGAAAAGATTAAAGGTGTCCCGTGGACCTCACGCTCGGTGAGGCTCTGTGAACTAAAATTACCCCGTGAACGAGTTCACAAAGATATCGATCCCTAGAAACATATGAGCGTTTCTATCACACGCTCTGCTATTCTGTGTTTAAAGAGAATGGTTGATGATTAAGATTACTTGGTGGCTTAGAAAAAGTGGTTACCAATTTTGAGTAGTTGGTACTCTTCTATGGGAAAGCATAAAGCCGTCCCGTGGACCTCACAGTTGATAACAACGCGGCATGAATTTATCTGTGTGTTTAGAAAAAGTTGTTAATGATGAAAGTACTTGGTACTTCTCTGATAGAGTAACATAGTTAATGTAAACAGCGGACACCCTGATTGAACCATGCGGCCCACATGATTGTTAGCGCTCATAGCAGCCGGCATTTAACGGTCAAAAGGTTCTTTTTCCGGCCTTGCAATCACGCCACTGGGGTTTCAATTTTGGTTAAAGCCTTCTTGTGCGAACATCGGCTGTTTCTTTTACTGTTATTAGGGAGAGCTTTCGTTAGCCGTTTTTTTAGGGTCGAATAGGCGGCGGGCACGGCTAATGCAAATATGTTCATCTGTTGGCAGCTCTTGCGAAAAAAAATTGCCCCCTAATTTTACAAATTAACCGAGTTTATTCAGACAGCAGTACCTAATAACCATTATAAATCAACTAAACAGGTAGTTTTAAGTAATGAATTATCTCCCTATTGGAAATTTGAGAAATCAATGCCTCACGTATAATATTTGTACAAACTGCAGTGTATTACGTTTCTTCGGAAATAAGATTGCTATGTAGAAAAAGCACCATCGCATCGAGGAACACGTATAAAGGTACATAATATTCGCAAGCATATTCACTGTCAACTCCAACGTTTCAACACATCAGGAAAGATTAAAAATATTGTAACAATTTATTCTTTGTTTACTTTATTTATTTATTTACATGCACGGTTAACTGACTGCGCCGTTACACGGGTGTGGCATAAATCTCATCATTGTACACATGAAATAGCAAGGCACATCTTATACAAAAAACTAAAAAAACACATTGTGTTATTACATATAAACAGTGAACAAAGTGTGACATGATAACTATCATGTCAAACATAAAGAAGCAATGCATAGGCGGAAAAAATACAAAAATGTCACATCACACCACTTTGCTCTGCCACCTACATTATCCATACATTATCCACTGCAGGGCATTAAGCATCACCATACTATTTTGTACATGTCACATGAAATTTGCGTATTTCAGTACATTCAATCAAATTAAGTAAAGAAAGAGGTATCATTCACGAATATTCACTTAGAAAACATTTTGTAGTTTTTAATTAACATTTTTAAAATTTCACAATTCCATACAATTTTTTATGGTCCTAGAAAAATAAGAGTATGCGCATCTGTGCCCACGATATTTGGGGATGTTAAAGTTGCTACGGTAGTGATTTTCTAGGTTCTGGACAGGTCGAGGTAACGAGTTACTGTGCAACAACAAAGTTAAATGTAATTCGAGAAAGCAAAAATAAGAATTTTAGTCTTTCTATACGACGGCGTTCCAAAAAGGTGGGTAAGTTTAGTTATTGCAGCATCTCTGACACAGAATTAGTTTGAGAGTATTTTTAAAGAATAAATCTAGCCGCTTTTTTATACTCGCTCAACCTGATTGATTGATTGATTCATTCATTGATATGTGTGCTTTAACGTCCCAAAACAACTATATGATTGTGAGAGACACCGTAGTGAAGACCACCTGGGTTTTTTTTAACGTGCACCTAAATCTGAGCACATGGACCTACAGCCTCCATCAAAAATGCAGCCGCCGTAGCCGGGGTTTGATCCGACGACCTGCGGGTTAGCAACTCGCTCAACTTTATTTATTAGACTTTTCTGATAAGGTTCCCATGTGATACTTGCATATTATGATGTAGGTCTTACTATTTCTAAATAGGCTGTTAACTTTACTGGTCTTAACACAACAATCAGCGGGAATAATCAGACAAGCTGGAAAGAAAGCAACATGAAAACCGAAACTCCATAAGTATTGCTCTTAAAAACAATTGAGCCCTCACTACCCACGATGACAAGGTTATAGCCATGTTTGATGGTGTAGACGTCGTCCACACAATGAACTCCAACTTCTTGGCCATAAGTGCACTGTAGCTCCTTGACTCCTTGTTTCCAGCGGTTAGGATGAAATTCAGGGTGATAGTTTTTCGGTAGATCTTACATGCATCTTCAAGGGAAAATGGCGTCATTTGTTCTTATTACGGTGAAGAGTAATGGAGCTGTCTCGCGATGCCACGGCCTTCTTCACTGGTGGTGAGCCTGCGGTTTCGTGGTGATATATGTGCCCCAGTTAAATTAGATATGTATGTTTTATTCGTGCGGCTTGAACACAGAGCTATAACGCTTAGGAAGGTTACTTTCAGTATTCTGCGTGTTGATACTACCAATTTACAAAATTTTGTACAACGCTAGGACGCACCGCTGTTCCAGGAAAGCTAAACAATTAACACGCTACCACAGAAAGCTGTCCCCCGTCAGCGGCAGCCAATAAGAGTGCCTGTCGCACGCCCTGACGATGCAGGAGGAGAACAGAGGGGAGAGGGCATTACCACTCACACCCGACACGCTCGGTTAGTATTCCGCAGGAGGAGAAGAGGAGAGTCTTGCTCTACCCATGAGCTCTGCCCTTCTCTTCCACTCCCTCTTCACTTGCGACGTCACGTCACTCTATTGGCTATTACGAATCACGCCACGAAATCGCAGGCATTTGAGGCCAATGACGACAGGAACCGTGACCATTGGGAGCTCGTTGGAAACTCGTCTGAGCCAGTGAACCGGACACCCAGCTTGAAGCGAGAGATGTTAGTCACCGCGGAGCACTACCGGTGCGGTATTATTCGTGCTGTGTCTCAAGAGGCCGCAAGGCGACGAAATGAAAACGGCTAACATGGTGACTACTTCAATCCGTGTTTCGCCAGCTTCATTATGACCCTTCCGCAAGAGAACCGTGTGGCATGCACTGTTGCGGTGCTGCCCGCGTCCGTTTTAGGGGCGAAGCTCCTTATGGCGTGGCTTGTGCGTCCCTCGTAGCACGTAACCACCAGTGGCACATACCCGAAACAGCGGTCCTTACGATTTTGACCTCCAAGGTGGTTCCTGTGAGAGATTTCTTCTGTGCGTTGTTAAACAAGTGCTCAATGCACATGTTAATGGCTGCTAAGGGTGAATGAGAGACAGGAGCATTCGGCCTTTAGGTAACGCGCACGCTGCGATCCCCATTAGCAGCTATTGGCATGTACATTAAGCACGATCTGACAAGAAAGGGTTGCTACGTTATACTCGCTGGGTGTAACCTCCTTTGTTTTAGAAAGGTTTAGCGAGCGTTGGGCCGCATAGCCATGAATACAGTGAACTAGTATATACCATGAACTCGAGGTTGTTAAAGGAGGGAAGTAAACCCGAAGCGCAAGCCGTAAGAAAGTGTGCATGTGCCCCCTCCCGTTTAGTCCTTGGAATGTCCACTGGGTGGCTGTGCTACTATATGGGAAATTACAATAGGTATGATGTTGTGAGAGGAATATCGAAAAGGGTCATGGTTCCTGGACTGACGTTCGGCAATGCGGTCTTGTGCATGAGATCAGAAGTTCAAGCAAGATTAGAAATTAAGCAACGTGTAATAGGTAGGCTTGCCTTAGGAGCTCACGGGAATACACTAAATCAGGGAGTACAAGGTGATATGGGATGGAAATCATTTGAGGGCAGCAAATATCAAATTTTATCTTGCTAGCAGCAAGATAAAACTTGAGAAGCGATTGAGTGAAATGGGGGAGGAGCGTTGGGCTAGGAAGGTATTCAGCGTTTTGTACATGAAGAATGTTGATACAAAATGGAGGAAGCGAACCAGAAAATTGATTGGCAAATACTTAGAAAACAGCAGGGGGTCAAACCAAAAAGAATTATTGGTTAAAAAGAAGGTGAAGGAAGCTGAGACCGATATGTGGAGAATTGGCATGATTAAAAGTCCGCACTAGAGATCTATAGAACTTTTAGGCAGGAAATTGCTAAGGAAAGGATCTATGATAATACTCGGGGTAGTTCTCTACTGTTTGAGGTCAGGACGGGAGTATTGCGAACCGAGACATATCGGGCCAAATACGAAGGGGTAGACACCGTATGCAGTGCGTGTGGAGAGGAAGAAGAAACTGCCGAACACTTGATAATGTTCTGTAAAGGGCTTCACCCTATAGTTCAGAATGATGGTGCAGAGTTTTTCAAAGCACTTGGGTTTAGGGACAGGGAGGGCAAAATAGACTTTAGGCGAGTAGAATTAACTAGAAGGAGGTTATCTGATTGGTGCCCAAAGTCAAGGCACGAGTGAAAATTAAACCCTTCACTGCAAAGTACGAATCCTCAACTTCACTATTTAAAGCGAAAAAAATCTAGTTTTTGGTTTTTCAAGTATTACGGCTTGGTGGCGCAAGCCACCGCCCGATCTAAAGGGTACAGCCATATCCATCCATCCAGTATATAATGAAAATATGCGAGATGGTGGTACTTGGAGTATTGAATAGATGGACGAACGGACACACAGACAGATGCATAGATGTACGCATGAACGGACGCAGGGGCGGATGCATGGAAGAACGCAGGGACGGACGCACGCACGGACGGGCGGATGGACGCATGGACGGTCACACAGACCGACGCATGGAGGGACGGAAGCAAGAACGAATGTACGGAAGAATTATTCGCCCCACTCTCCATCATTCACTCCGTATAGTATGCTGCTATTTTTAAGTGTCAAGCATTTCTTAGCGAACTTCGGCGACTAATGAGCATATCTATCTATCTATCTATCTATCTATCTATCTATCTATCTATCTATCTATCTATCTATCTATCTATCTATCTATCTATCTATCTATCTATCTATCTATCTATCTATCTATCTATCTATCTATCTATCTATCTATCTATCTATTTATCTATCTATCTATCTATCTATCTATCTATCTATCTATCTATCTATCTATCTATCTATCTATCTATCCATCTATCTATCCTCTATCTAGTCATAACATGCAAATATGATATTGGCACGGCTAAAGGCCGGGCAAGAAGACAGAGGACGATGAAGTGATGAGCGTGGACAGCACCCGCGGTTCCTCCGAGGAAGAAGAAGTCGAAGCAGCTGCTCTTTTGTTCTGTTAATACAGACCTCGTTTTTTTCTGGTCGCACCGTCGTCCTGTATTCTGTTATTTTCACCTAGCGACATTGGTGGAGGTGCTGGACTTCTCCAACTGATGCTTGGGACACCTCCGCGCCCTTGCACATCGAGTCCGCCGCCACGATCCGTTCCTGCAGTGGATACTCCTGTCCACCGCTACAGTCGCCGACAGCGAGGCCTTAGTCCCGAGGCGATCCCGCTCAAACTTCTCCAGCAATACACCGTACCGGGAGAAATGGCCACCGGAGGGCCTTCACAGCTTACTGTTGATCAGCCTGTAATTCCTGAGACCTTCCACGGTGAGGTTTATGAAGACGTCGAGGACTGGTGAGACCAGTATGAGTGAGTCGCCAAAGCCAACCGCTGGTCCACTGAACAAAAGCTATCGCGCGTCTACTTTGCTTTGGCAGACAGCATTCGTACGTGGTACGAGAACCACGAGTCAACGCTGTCTTCGTGGGAGGAATTTCGGCAGCAAATTCTCGGGACATTCGCAAACACCGACCACCGTGATTCTGCTTTGCAGCTCATCGAGGCACGCATACAGAAACCAAATGAGAGCGTCGCCATGTTTGCGGAAGACATGACCCGCCTATTTCAGCGGGCCGACCCCGAGATGCTTGAAGGTAAAAAACTTGAAGGTAAAATTTGATGAGGGGCGTCAAGGAAGAGCTGTTTGCCGGTCTCCTACGCAACCACCAACAAGCGTAGCCGAATTTGTCAAAGAGGCTACAACAACCCAGCGAGCACTGCAGCAACGGTGCCGATACCATGACCAACAAATCAAAACATCTCCCAGTCTCTCTGCTTTGAGTGCCGGTAGTGAGTGTTCTCTGCGCGAACTCATTCGTGAGGTCGTTCTAGAGGAGATTTAAAACCTCCTTGTGACTCCGCAAGAAAATACCATGGCTTGCGTTGCAGAAGTTGTGCGGCAAGAACTCCGCCAGGCATTCTCGTTGCCCGAATCGCCCTCAGACCAGCGGTCTGTGAGCTACGCATCAGCAGTCCGTCGATGCACTCCAGTGTCCTACAACTCGTCACCACTGGCTTATCATGACGTGAGCCAAGGGCCTTACAACGAGCCATGGGCCCCAGCTCCCAATCCGCCGCAGCCGTATCCACAGTCCAACGTGCCTATGCAAACGGCGCCAATGTACACTCCGCCGACATGTGCGTCTTGGTCGCAAGGTATGCCCACCAGTCCACCATTCATCCGTAAGACGGACTTGTGGCGCACCGTCGACCGTCGACCACTTGGCTTTCATTGCGGAGAAGCCGGCCATATTTTCCGCAGTTGCCCGTACCGTGACCGTAGACATCATAACTTTCTACAAACCTCCCCTCGTGCCTATTTTGATAACCGCCTGGACAGCAGTGCAGGCCCGCAAGCACAGCAACCCGAAGTGCCGTATCATCGACCCCGCTCTCCTTCACCTGCACCGAACTCGCCGCCGCAGCGCAGTTACACCGAGGTGGTCCGGGCAGATCTCCTAGTCCTTGTCAGGGAAACTAACAGCTGCGACCTTTGGGGGGAAGGTTGCCGCCCGTCGAGATGCTATCACACCCCCAACATCTTCTCTACGACGTGATACGACGAATGATACCACGGATCGTACGACGCACAATACCAAGGACGATACGACGTCACGGACATCAACGGAAATTGTAAGCGCCAATCTAGACATCGGGTATCGACGGACGCCCAATAACAGCACTGGTAGATACTGGTGCGGACTTCTCTATTATCAGCCGTAAAATCGCCGACTGCCTAAAAAAAAGTAAAAACAATATGGACGGGCCCAAACATTAGAACCGCAGGGGTAAATTGGTGACGCCGACGGGCCAAATGTACAGCTCAATTAATATCGTCAGTTCAGATTCGTCGCTACTTTCGTAGTTTTAACCGGAGTGCTGCAAGACCTGATCTTGGCAATGGACTTCTTGCATGAATACGGTGCCATTATAATATTCCTGAGAGATCGGTTACGTTATGGACGGCCCCAGATCAAGTTGCGGATGTGCCCGTACAGACCAGCGACGGTCAGCCTTTGCGTGTCCTTCGAAGACGACGGGACCATTCTACCGTGGTCCGAGTGCCTCGTGGCTGTGACATGTGACACGTCGAGCGCTTCTGAAAACATCGCTGAGCAAATTCCAACACTGCTATTCAGCCAAGGTTTATCTATCGCAAGAAGCGTCGTAAGCATAAAATGTGGACACACGCACGTCCTTGTTACGAACTTCAGCTCTGAACGCCGACATCTAACGAGGGGCATGGCAGTCGCGTACGTGGAAGAGCTCGCCGAGATGACAGACTGCCTAACTCTTGAAAAAGATAGTTCAACTGATCTGACCCCTGCACCTCTATCTGTTGATATTGGCCCAAGTTCGCTGCTGGCGCAGAAGCAAAGTGTCATGCAGCTGATTAACAAGTTTCAAGATTGTTTCTCTTCGAATTCCAGGGTCCGTCAAACGCCGCTGACGAAACATCGAATTATAACGGACGACATGACCATACCCATCAGGCAAAACCCGTACCGGGTAGCTCCGCGAGAACGTGAAGCTATCAAAAAGCAGGTGCGACAGACCCTTTAAGACGAATGGCGCACTGGAGCCTGAAGCTTCAAGAATTTGACATGGCGGTGGTCTACAGATCGGAGAAGCGACATTCAGGCGCTGATTGCCTTTCTAGTGCGCCATACGAACCTGCGACGGCAGAAGGTGACGATACAGCCTTTTTCGGAGTTGTAAACATGGCAGCTGTCGCACAGCTGCAACGAGACGACCCCGAACTAGAACCCATAATACGTTTTTTTGAGGGTCGCACTTCAGCTGTACCTAGACTGTTTGCGAGAGGGCTTTCGTCATTTTGCTTGCGCAACGACGTCCTGTGTAAGATGAACTTCACGCCACACGGAAACGATTACTTACTTGTCGTCCCAACATCTCTAAGGAGCGAAGTATTACAGGCATGCCACGATGAACCAACATCCGGCCACCTGGGTTACACGCGTACGTTGTGCAGAGAGAGGCAGAAAAACTACTGGCCAAGACTGACGGCGACCGTTCAACACTATGTTCGGACGTGCCTTGATTGCCAGCGCAGAAAAGTTCCACCCGTCAAACCAGCAGGCCTCCTCCATCCTATTGACGTGCCTGTTACTCCATTCGCTCAAGTCGGAATGGATCTTTTGGGCCCATTTCCAACCTCATCAGCAGGTCGCAGATGGATTATAGTAGCCACCGACTACCTCACTCGTTACGCCGAAACCTAGGCTTTAGAGAGGGGCACGGCAAGTGAAGCAGCCCGATTTTTCGTAGAGAATGTGGTGCTGAGGCATGGTGCTCCATCAGTGGTAATAACTGACAAGGGAACTGCATTCGCAGCCGAACTATTATAGACAGTTTTAATACTTAGTGGCACATCCCACCGGCGAACAACGGCGTATCATCCACAAGCGAATGGTCTTACGGAGCGTCTCAACAAGACACTAGCGGATATGCTCTGCATGTACGTCGATGTGGAGCATAAAAACTGGGATGAGATCTTGCCGTATGTCACGTTCTCCTACAACACGGCTCCTCAAGAAACAACAAGAACAACGCCATTCCGCTTTCTTCATGGTCATGAAGTCACCACTATGCTGGATGCTATGCTGCCGCACGAGTGCGAAGACGCTGAAAGGGATGCTGATTATAGCACTCAGCTGGCCGAAGAAGCCCGACAACTTGCACGCCTACGTATTAGTCGCCAGCGGGACTACGATTCAAGACGGTACAACCTTCGTCACCGACCAGTCTCCTACGAGCCAGGAGAGAAAGTTTGGATATGGACACCTATTCGGCGCCGTGGCCTCTCAGAAAACTGTTAGGACGGTTACTTCGGTCCCTATAAAGTTCTGCGACGTCTTAGTGACATTAATTATGAGGTTGTTCCTGATACTGCGCACTCTTCAAGGCGTCGAAGGTATGCTCCAGAAGTTGTGCACGTGATACGCATGAAGCCTTATTTCTCCGAATGAACTCATGCGTTTCTTGAATGGGAGGCTCATGCCTCCCATTCAATGGGAGCTCATGGGAACTCATGCTTTCAGAATGAGAACTCATGCTTTCTTGAATGGGAGGCTAATGTCACGGCTAAAGGCCGGGCAAGAAGACAGAGGACGATGAAGTGATGAGCGTGGACAGCACCCACGGTTCCTCCGAGGAAGAAGAAGTCGAAGCGGCTGCTCTGTTGTTCTGTTAATACAGACCTCGTTTTTTTCTGGTCGCACCGTCGTCCTGTATTCTGTTATTTTCACCTAGCGACAATATGTATGTCACGAATGTCATTATTTACATATCATGGTCCTGCAGCTATTGCGGTGGTTTTGTTCCAATGGCATGTTGCAAAACTGGTATGGTATGGCATTAGTACATGTCGAACACAAGCGAAAGATCCTTTTCATGAAAATCATCACATGCGTGTCATGTAACAGCATGACTACATTCCACGCTCATGAGGCGCTCACAGCCATTTCGCTAGCGTCAAATATGCCAAATTTGGTATTACAGTACGTGAATGGATAAAGAAGGTATGTGACTGGTGCAAACAAGATTATCATGAGATGGGTGTCATGTAATAAAATGACTACATGCCACGCTCATGATGCGCTGGTGGCCGTTTCGCTTGCTTCACTTATACCCAATTTGGTATTACGGGACGTGAATTGATGGCGAAGGTGTGATACTGGTGGCAAACATAATAAACATGAGATGCGTGTCATGTAACAACATGACTACATGCTAGGCTCATGATGCGATCATGGCCGTTACGCTAGCTTCACATGTACTAAACTCGGGAATACATGCCGCCAATGGAAGACGAACGTCTGTGACTGGTGCAAACATAATAATCAGGCCACGCTTGTCATGTGAGAAAATGACTACATGCCACAGTCATGTCGCCAATACATTTCGACGTGACGTGGTGCGCGTGCTCGCCGGCGTTCATTTCCTCGCGGCACTACGGCATTTCCACGCCAGGCACTGGTCCTGCCATATACTCGTAGGCACGTGCCGCGCTGGGTTGCTTTGACGCATGCGCATTTCAGCGCATCCGGCCTCTCTCCTCCACGATAAGAGGGAGACGCAGTGTTGTCTGGATAACGCATTGGCACTAAATGCAGCATGTCGCATGTCGCGCCCGTTGCTGTCGGGCCGCGCTGACGGACGCTGGTCACGCCTGGCGTCACACTATAAGTGCTCGCGTTTTGCTAATATAGAGTCCCTGTGCCCAGCGCGCGCGTCAACTCTACATGAGAGTACATTGGGCCCTTTATGATGCGCTTGCGGCCGTTTTGCTAGCTCCACCTATACTAAATTTCGTAACACTTCACGTGAATAGATGACGAAGGTAAACGACACATCCAAACATATATATATATATATATATATATATATAATATATATATATATATATATATATATATATCTTTATATATATCAAAACGTTTATTTCAAAAAACCAGAAAACAATAGATACGGGGAGCATGTGGGTGGGGCCCCTATTCCAGGGCTCCACTGGCTTTAGCGGCCCGCTACGCCTGGTCGAGGGGAGCGCTAGTTCCACTCCCAGATCCTCGCTGGCGAGCTAAGTATCCTACTGCTCCCTTGCGGAAATTTTGCCGGCTACTTGCGGCGAGTTAATTTCGGTTGGCCTTTTCCGACAATCCCACGTTATGTGGGCGAGAGTGGGCCTGCCTCCGCACCACGGATAACTATCGCTGTACATCGCAGGGTGAATGGCGTCGCTTCAACGAAAGATTTGGATATGTGTTTGTTTGTATACGGTGCGCAGTCATAAGAATTCCGGCAGGGTAAAGCGGTGTGTGGTACACTGTACCTTTGTCGCTCAAGCCGTTGGTTTTCAAGATATGCTCGCGGTAAAAAGTGGCTGTCGTCCGAGTGGTAGGCCGCTCGGTTGGTTAAAGCACGAGCTGCGCCGTCCGCTCTCTCATTGCCATCGAGTCCTGCTTGACACGGGCACCAGATGATAGCATGGTCCTGCGTTAGGTCCGGTCCTAATAGGCGAATGGTGTTGTGTGGTAGTTTTCCCGCGAGAAAGAGTCTACCTGCGACCATAGAATCGGTGAGAACAGGGGACGATCGTCGCAGAATATCCTTAGCTAATAGCAAGCGCGATAGCTAAAGCCTCTACTTTATTCGCGGACGCGGCCCGTGCCGTGGCGCAAGTCATAAGGCCTTGACCCGGGGCCGCTCCTACGACTGCGAGCACGTACTTGTTCGTGCCGCATAGGGCGACATCTGTGTACACCGTGTCCGGATTGTTGCCGAATTGCCGTTGTAACTTGCCAGCTCGTGCACTCCTACGACCTTTGTGATATCGGGGGCTCATGTTTTGGGGGATAAGGGATACTAGAATCTTTTCACGTAGCTGTTTAGCCATGGACTCCAGTTTCTCTCCCGCACACTGAGGACGAGCTGGGTGACCCACACGGTGTAGCAATTTTCTCCCAGTAGTGGTTAAGCTAAGCCTCTCCCGTTGAGAAATGAGCACGCTGTGCTTGAGTCCTCATAATGATTGTGTATACCGAGGGCTTCGAGACGTTCTGTGAACGTTCCAAGTGGTAGGCCGAGAGCCGCCTTGTACGATGTTCATATCAAGGCATCTAGGGTCTTTAAATCAGTTTTATTGATCTCCTGGAAAAAAAGACTATATGTTATACGACTGAGGACAAAAGCCTGAATTAGCCGGAGCGTCTCAACTTTCTTGAAACCTTTTCGGTGATACGTTACTATATAAATCATACGGGAGATCTGCTTCACCGTTGTTCTGAGGGTTTTTATTGTGTGGTCCACTCGCTTGTTGCTTTGTAGCCACAGTCCGAGGACTCGCATTTTCTGTACCGCTTTTATCTTGGGGTCTCCTAGAAAGAGGTTGACTGGCTCTTGAATGCGGCGGCCTCTGCCTCGGATTCTAATAAATTCACACTTATCGGGATCACATCTCATTCCACTCTGATAAGCGAAGTCGTCAACAGTGGTCACTGCGTCTTGTAGGATTCACTCTTTTTGTCCCAAAGAGCCACTGTTGGCCCATACGGTAATATCATCTCCATAGAACGCGTACCCTAGCCCTGAAACGCTGTCTAGTCTTCTTGTTAAGCGTTTCATACCAATGTTGACGAGAATAGGAGATAGTATTGCCCCTTGTGGTGTGCCTCTATTGGGCATAGGAAACGGATCTGAGCGTGTATTGCCTAGGCCTATTGAAGTAGTGCGAGAGGTTAGAAAAGAGCGAACGGAGTCATATATCTTTTGCCCACAACCAATCTCATTTAGCTCAGATAAGATGAGCTCATGAGACATAGTGTCAAATGCACTTTTCAAATCAAGAGCTACGACGAGATGTTCTGCACCAACCATGGTATTGCAGAGTACCTCTTCCCGAAGTAGAAGGAAGACGTCCTGCATTGACAAATGTGTGCGAAATCCAAACATGCTTGTTGGAAAAAGGTTCCGATTTTCAATGTAAGTCGTGAGACGTGTGTGAATCACATTTTCGAATAATTTGCTAAGACAGGATGTTAATGATATTGGTCTTAGATTTTGTAGGTCGGGTGTTTTTCCTTGCTTCGGAATAAGAATAATTTTGGCTTCCTTCCAATGTTGAGGAACCACGCCCTTCTCCCATACCTGTTCATTAAAATACCGAGTAAGTTGTTCCAGGTGTTCATCGCTCAGATTCTGAATCATCGTGTTTGTTAGCTGGTCAGGTGCGGGGGCAGTATTGCGCTATGCTGCTTGCGCGGCCACGAATAGTTCTGCTTTGGTGATCGGTGCGTCGAGCACTGCGTTTTCCTGGCCTTGGTATGCTAAAGTGCACGGGGGAGTTGTCAACGTGCCCTATGCACTGGTCTTCGGAGCTTAGCGAGGAGGGCGTCATCAGTTCCTGGGAATTCCCCAGTGAGCTTCTTAAGAGTTCGGTTTGCTACCGTTTTGGTTTTACCAGGTTTCCATTATGCTGCGCAGTATTGCCCATGTCTTGGAGGTGTGTAAGGTTCTTCGGAGTGAGTCACGAAAATTCGCCCAGCTCGCCATCTTCAGCTGCTGCGCGTAAGTGTTTGCCCGCTCAGTATCTCAGCAACTCTATGTCGCAATTTTCTATTAGGTCGCTGTTGTTTCCATCGCCTGGTCAACCCTCTCCTAGATTCCCACACATGCATCAGATGGCTATCGGCTACCGGGGTTTCCGCTGTGAGCGCAACCCGCTTTGAAGTTGCTTTGTGAGCCTCTCGTATGTGCGTTGCCCAATCTTCAGCGCTATCCGGTAAAATTTCGGGCACTGGGACTTTACGATAAGTTACCCAATCGGTTAATACAACATGGCCATGAGACTGCCGGAATTTTGGGGGAGGCAATCGACACGCTCAAAATATAATGGTCACTGCCAAAATTCTTTTCTAGGTTGTTCAAGAACACCTAGCCAACATTATTTATGAATGCAAGATCAGGAAATGTGTCTGCGCTGACGCTGTTACCCAACCTTGTCGGGTGTTGCGGGAGTACGAGAAGTTGGAGCCCATGCGCATCAACAACTCGCTCGAGTTCCCGGCCTTTCGGGGTATCTTTTCGGTACCCCCATGTAGTGTGAGGGGCATTAAAGTCCCCGAGAAGCAGTAGTCGATCCTGGATGCTGAAATTACTCTTGGCATACCCAATGAGCGCGTCAAAATCGGCACTCTTTTCCTTAAGGGAGCTATACACGTTCGTAATTATGGTTTTGGCTTTGCTACGCTTGTGCGGTGATATACTTATGATTTGGTGGTTAATGCTGCTAGCTTACCAGAAAATCTATACTAGTCGCTATATATTTAAGAACCAACGTGGCGACTTTAGGGTAGTCTGGATTTGATACCGCGTAGTAGCCACTCAGTTTGACTGGCTTATTGCCAACCTCTTGTAGACAAATGACATCAGGTTTGACTGGTGCCGTATTAAGAAATTGTTGTAGAGCAGTCCGCACATTTGTAGAGTGCGGCAATTCGATTGCCAAATTTCGAGATATTCGGTGTGCGCTCGTGTTTTATTCGCCATGGATAGTGCTATCGCAGTCCGAGGTTGGAAGTTGCTTCGGACGATGGATAGACGGAGCACCCGGGCTGCTTTTAAGCCGTTTAAGAACAGTGGCCCTTATGCTGGCAATAGATTCATCGACATAACTTTTTAGGTTCGGAAATTCGGCATACATTTGCTTTGCATACAAAGCTTTGCATGCTTTGCAGTTGCTGCATTAGTTGTGTTAATGTACCTTCCATAAAATTAGACTCGATCGTAACCTGGCCAGATGTGCCGGTTGCTTTAGAAAGTGTTTTTTGGCTCGATTCCATACCGCGGTTAGCTTTGAGGGAGGCCAACTCTCATTTTATTTCTGCCAAACTCTCACGGAGGAGTTTGTTCTCGCTAATAATTTTTTGATATTCTGGATTAGCCGTTATACGAGCAGCGGGAGAAGCAACTCCTGCATAGCTCACCTCACCACGTTCGGGCGCTTGCTTGATCGCTGAGCGTGGAGCGTCGGATTTAGGTGACTTGTGTGAGTGAAATTGGGGTGAGGTCTTGTGAGTAGAGTCCGTCCGGGTCCTGTATCTCGATATAGATCTGTATCTAGAGCCGAACCTTGGGCGAGTCTCTGGCGACTCCGGGCGGTGGTCTAGGGCAGATTGTTCATCATCAGAACTGAACCAGCGGGGGCGTTGAGGTGGCTTTGGTGAGGTGTCATTCAGAGTAGGCTGGTGCACACTAGCCCTTGATGTTCTTTTTTGCGGAGATTTGAGTCGCTTTCTGCAACTTCGGTCGCCTGTCAAATGACCCTCGCCACAAGCTGCACACTTCGGAGAGCACTCATGTCCGGTTGCAGGGTCCGGTTGTCAACAAACGTGACACACTTGAGTGTCCGGCTGGGGGCAAACGTCCGAACGGTGACCAACCTGATGGCACACTTTGCACACCTAGGTGGTAACCTTGTAGGGGTAGCAAGCAAGTTCTCCGCCGTTGTAATAGACGTACCGAGGTCTAATCCCTCCAAAAAATGTTATAATGGCCGTCTTGGTGTTTTTAAACGTCCGTGCTTGCAGAATTTCGACACCTTGGGTGCGTATGCGGAGATTGACTTTTAGCGCTTCAGGCGTCGTGTGGGGGTCTAAGCCGTGAATGCCACCCTTAGTTGTCCCTTCGCTTGTCGCTACGTAGCCATTGACTGAGTGTGGCCAGCCGTTGATCTCTTAAGGGTGGCCTCACGTGGTCCGCCACTGTCTGGTGCGGCATCGAAAGAACGAAGATGTTGGAACCTTGCTTGATTCTGAGCCAAAATTGCTCACCAGGTATTTTTCTGTTGCAAGCTTCTATCACGGCGTCTGCCAGTAGTGGACTAGTCAAAGTCTTGAACGGTAGCCCTTGGGGTGGTCGCACCGCTATCTTGAAGTCGTCTTTGGGCAAGAGGGGTAGCCACCTGTGGGCAGGCCTATATTTAGATTTTCTGGTTGCTTCAGCAGAGGATACTTGTTGGTGGTACGACGTCGTCGAAAAATTCATGGATTTGGCCTTTTTTTCTTCCGCAAGAACCTTCTTCTGCCGCAGAGTGAGCACCGTTTGCCAGGCTCCATCCACTTGGTTTTGGCTGTCGGTATCGGCGTTCTGACCGTTCGTTTCATTTGGCGTTGAGAGGCTCTTAGCAGTAGAGTCTTGAAAATCCATATTTTCAAGCTCTTGGCGTCGCGTGTCTGTCATCCGCCAGGGTCCGGGACGCGCAATTGCGTCTGAGGGTTCATTCGCAAGAGCCATCGTGTACGCGCGCAACGCGCACGGTAGCGTTCCTGCAGCCGCCTATATGATGGCGATGGCGTTGTGGAGCGCGCACGTTAGGCACGTGCGTTTGGGCTTCTAAAATAAAAAGTTCCGGAACTTACAGCTGTGGTTGGTGTCAGTCGATGCGAACAACTTTAGGCAGCCATGGCAATAGTCGAAATTGGCCGCACACATAAATTTCCACAATGGAGCCGGAAAATTCACGCAGCACTTGCGCACACGGCTCTTCTTCGTCGGCGCCACCTAGCGTCCACATCCTAACATGATAATCACGACACAGGAAGTCATTGCGGCATCATTTACCTCCACTTCGTAACGTTGTGCTGATTGTAAAGTGACATATCAACATTTCTCCTTCGTGCTTCGCATATCATCGATTCCCACTGTACGTGGGATCTGCCATTTTTTTTTCGAAGAACTATTCTACCCACTAATTATTTCAATATACTACTTTTATAGCCTTAGTTATTTAATAACGACTTCAGTGATCGATCGGTTCAGCGTTCTGTTTTTGTGTGCGCCACCTAACACACGGCAGGAACCCTGTGGCCTTGGGCCGTGACAGACAGCTGTTGACCACCTTAAAACTTAACGATGTAACTCTATACATCACTATGAGAGAGCGAAAACCCATGCCTGTAGCAACGAAAATCATCACAACGATGTTATTGAAAGGAGAGCCAGGACAGCCGCGTCTTTAGATAAAGTGGGTATAATGATTTAGAGTATAGGTGCCATATCGCGGCGTCTAAAGTGCGGACTCGGCACCAACGTATGCGTATGCGTGCGCAAAGACTTACAGTATAAATACAGCAGCATATCTGGAATAAAGGATTCTTGTTCTGGCGCTTACTCAGCGTGTTACTGATACGAGCCCAATAGTGCAGTGGCGACGAAGGATGGGATTTAGCTGAAACACCCCCTGCTAGCGTGATTGGCAGCGGCACGCAACGAACGGACGATGGCATCACGCCGCCCGGGGTTCGACGAAACGGTGAGCAGCTGGACCTCGTACTGGATACGCCTGGAAGCTTATTTTGAGGGAATTGAAATCACCGACAGTGCAAAGTGCCACGCTCTTCTGGTGTCTTCGTTGAGTGATAATGTCGTCCGCCGCTTGCAAGATCGCCTTTGAACCGTGTCGGTCAACAGCCAAACCTACGAGCAAATCGTTGAATACCTTGAGGAACAGTACAACCGCCAAGTTAATGAAACAGCGGCAAGTTTTTCTTTCTTCATGCGCAAACAACTGGAAGGTGAGAGCGCTGGGGAATACATCTCAGACCTCCGAAGATTGGCGAAGAATTAGAACTTCAGCGACTCCCTCGATTGGATGCTGTGAGACCGCATCGTATGTGGCATTCGGGATGACGATGCTCGTCGTTGCCTCCTCACGCACAAAAAGCTAACTGTCGAGGAGGCGGAAGAATTCGCCATAGCATCGGAAAAAGCACTGAACGACGCGCGAGACATGCGTGAAGGGCTCCCGGAGATGACCGCGAGCAGCACCAACGTTTTGAGGTCACATCGAGGGCGGTGCACTGGACACAGTGGGGCAATAATGAAGCAGGCAGGCAGGCGTGTGATCGATGTAGTGGCCCCCACGCTACGCGCACATGCCGTCACCGTAATGCAAGATGCTATCATTGTGGCATAAAAGGACACCTAGCAAAGGTGTGCAGCCAGGGGCATTCCCGGGTGACGGGCTCATATGCAGTAGAGCCAGCAGAAGGTGAGGGTGAAGAAGAAATGATGCTTGCTCTCATTGCTCAAAGCTCGGGCACTGGTGTTACCATGAAACCACGCGAGGAAAATTTGGCATGGCAGGGTCTGACCCTGCGGATGATCATAGACACGGGTTCTCCAGTCAGCGTCATCCCCATGAGCATATTCGAGAAACATCGCAAGTGGGGGCTGGCTCTGGAGAAGACGTCGCTCCGGTTAACATGCTTCTTGGAACCTTTAACTGTTGTCGGTCGGATAACTATGAATGTACAGTCGGTTGCTGCGGTGGTAGCGAGCACGGTAATCGATGTGGGCTGTGAGGGACCCCTGTTCTGCGGCCGTAACACTATAGAAACATTCCGCAGGGTTGGGGTGTCGCTTTGGAACGACGGCAATTCGTCGATTGTAAATACGGTGCGTGAAAACGCCGAAGTGAATCGCTTGCTCGAAGAATTTGCGGATATATCTGAAGACAAGCTGAATTGTACAAGGGGCCACCTGTGAAACTGCACCTCAAAGCGGGAGCCCGCCCACGTTTCTGTAAAGCGCGTACCGTGACGTATGCTATGCGTGCAAAAGTCTCCGCCGAGATCGACCATCTCGTACAAGACGAGGTGCTTTCGCCGGTAAGTGTTTCGGAATGGGCGACTCCGGTGGTCCCTGTCGCAAAGAAGAACGGCGACATACGGTTGTGCGGCGACTTCAAGTTGACCGTTAACCCCGCATCACACTTGGAACAATACTTCTTGCCCAAAGTTGAATACATTTTTGCGGCTCTTTCTGGAGGGAAATTCTTCACAACGCTGGACTTGCGCCACACCTACAATCAGCTTCCACTGGACGCAGAAGCCAGGAAAATAACAGTGCTAAACACACACCGAGGCTTGTACTCCTACAGTCGACTAGCATTTGGTATTGCTTCAGCCCACGCATTGTTTCAGCGACGCATGGAATGCATACTGCAAGGGGTGCCGAACGTACAATTGTACCTCGACGACATCATTCATCGTCGCGGAAAAGAGAAACGAAACTTCCGCGCTTCGGCGGGTATTTGAGCGGCTGCTGGAAAACAACCTCAAGCTGAAAAAAGCTAAGAGCCGATTCAGAGAAGCGCAGGTGTCGTTTCTAGGGCATCGCATCGACAAGGATGGCGTTCCGCCCCTGCAAGACAACCTAGAGGCGGTACTAGCAGCGCCGAAGCCAGCATCGGTAAGCGAGCTGAAGTCTTTCCTGGGCTTGGTGACATACTATGCGAAGTTTCTGCCCAATTTGTCAACGACGCTAGCTACTTTATATGATCTACTGAAAAAAGGAGTGCAATGGAACTGGGGGCCAGCGCATGACAGGGCATGTGAGGCTGTAAAGGTTGCCTCAGGTGAGGGCTAACTTTCTTGCCCACTATGACCCACAAAAGCCTCTAAGACTTGAGTGCGACGTGTCGTCGGTCGGCTTGGGCGCAGTGTTGTCGCACCGGATTAATGGCATAGACTATCCAAAAGCTTTTCGCTCGAGAACCTTAACACCAGTGGAACGCAACTACTCGCAATTGGAAAAAGAAGCGCTTACGCTGGTTTTCTGGGTGACAAGGTTCCGAGACTACCTTTTCAGGAAACAAAGTCTGTGTCGTGGCTGATAATAAGCGACAGACAGGGCTGTTGCATTGCAAAAACCTATTCCGAAAATGTCAGTAGCCAGGATCCAGAGATGGGCACTGTTATTATCCGCTTATCAGTACGACATTGAGTACCGGAGGGGCCGTTGAATGCGAATGCTGACGCCTTGAGCCGTTTGCCTTTGCCAGAACCAGAGCACCATGATGATGATCTCGCAGAATACGTGCTGCATGCGCAAGCATTGACAGATTTATCTCTTTGCACGCAGCAGTTGGCGGACAGCACAAACGATGACGATCTGCTGAGACAGGTGAAGACATGGATTCTGCTCGGCCGGCCTAAACAACAGTACGGCAGGAAGCAACAGGGCTTCCTGCCGTACTTCACCCGCAGACACGATCTTACTGTGCGTAAGGGACTAATCTACTGGGGTCATAGGGTGGTTCCGGACGAAGCAGTGTGGTCAAATATGCTGCAACTACTCAACGATTCCCATCCCGGCATGACGGCTATAAAACATCTGGCGCGCTCATTGTTTTGGTACCCCGGATTAGTCCACGACATAGAAGAGTTGGTGCACAACTGCCAGCCATGTGTCCGGAATTGGTCCATGCCAGCAAGGCAGGTTCCGGTATCAGCTGGCTGAAAATCAACAAACGTTGGTTTCGCCTGCACATCGACCACGCGGGGCCGGTGGAAGGGCACATGATTTTGGTCGTAGTGGATGTGGAAACTAAATGGTTAGAAGCAGTACCCCTCAGAACGGCTAGTGCCAAAACCACAGTTGGAGCTCTGCGCGGTATGTTCGCTCGTTTCGGCTTGCCTCAGACAGTCGTCTCCGACAATGGGCCGCAATTTAACAGTTCAGTGACTAAAAATTTTTTTTGAATATATTCTGGTACGCCATGTCAACTCCGCCCCATACTACCCTCAATCAAACGGATTGGTAGAGCGCGCTGTGCGCACCAATAAAGAAGGAGTCGATAAAAACAAAACAGGGAGTTTGCTCAATCGAATTAACAAGTTTTGACTGCGTTACAGGACAACATCGACACAAGGTGGCCAGTCACCCACAGTTATAATGCTAGGTTTTCAGCCAAGGACCCGTCTAAACGCCCCATTTCTAGAGAAGATGGACCGGAACCCCACGGTGGACCGGGACCCAGTGCAAAAGCTGCGTTTTCCTCAGGGGGCGCCTGTCTGGGCACGCCAGTACAATCAAGCTGGTCAGAGATGGTTACCCGGCACAGTGACGGCATCAAGAGGCAAGCGCTTGGTCATGGTGGACACCACCGGAGGAATGCAGTGACATCACGTGGACCAACTGCGGCCGCAGCACCAACGGAAGATCAGGTTGCGAAAAGCAGGAGCTCTGCGCAACCCTATCTTCTGAGCAATGACCCCCCCCCCCCCCCACGTGGTCTACCTTCACCAGACCAACCTCCGGGAGGTGACATCAAGTCAACCGACCTATCGCTGGGCACATCGCGGGCGCCGAGTGAACCAGGATCGAGGGCACAGACAGCGTCTGAACTTCCCAGGCGTTCTACACGCATAAGAAGGCAGCCTGACAGGCTGGGCTTCGTCTAAGGGAAAGTAAGTGCCATATCGCGGCGTCTAAAGTGCGGACTCGGCACCAACGTATGCGCATGCGTGCGCAAAGACTTACAGTATAAATACAGCAGCATTATCTGGAATAAAGGATTCTTGTTCTGGCGCTTACTCAGGGTGTTACTGATGTGGCCTGATAGTGTACTACGTACTCTACTATGAGAGAGCGTAACGCCGTCCTGTGAGGAGAAGAAATGAATGGCCAGACATTCTGCCCAAGCCACTCATGTGCTTAGAAAAACGTATAGATATGACAGACCCTCGATGACATCTGGTTCATGTGTTCAGAAAAATTTATTGTCACGAACTTCAATAACACTCATACAGGGAACTTCATTGCAAACTGGTAACGACATTTCAGGTGAGTACAACTGTTTGGTGTAATAAAATTGTGTTGAAAAAATATTTAACAATTTTGAGTACTTGGTACTCAACTATGGGAGAGCAGTAAGCCGTCCAACAGGAATTAGGAAGAACCTTCAGTATTCATGCCAAATCAGTCTGTGCGTAGATACCCAGCTCTTGGTATACACCAACAGTTGTGTCGCTGATTTCATTGCGGAAACTGGACCGTTTTAGTGAGCTTTATTTACAATTCTAATATCGCTGCTCAGCCAAACATATCCTATGAACGATGACTACGAACTTTTAGTTGTTGTTATGCGTTTTGCTTATACTTACCGACATTTGTGGTTTGAGGGGATGCCAGCAAGCGCTCCAGCAAGATACTCTAAGGCAAGCGGTTCGAAGGAGCACAACAAGCTTGTCGATTCAAAAAGCTACACTGAACGCTATACATGCTCGACAAAATTCACTGCATATACACGGAGTGAATGATAATGAGTGGGCGAAGCTTCCGTCAATCCGTCCGTGCCTGTGTCTAACCATCTGTCGGTGTTTCCGTCCGTCCGTTCATTTTCGCAAGCAGCCTTCCATCTATGCGTCCGTCCATGCGCCCGTCCATGCTTTCGTCCGTCCATGCGTCCATTTGTGCATCCTTCTGTGCATCCTTCCGTGCGCCCGTTCGTCCATCCTTGCGTGCATCCTTGAGTCCGTTCGTCTATGCGTCCGCCCTAGCATCCGTCCGTCCATGCCTTCGTCCGTCTGTCTGTCTGTCTCTCTGTCTGTCTGTCCATCGTGCCTCCATCCGTCCATGCGTCCGCCTGTCATTCACACTAGCGCGGCCTGCTGAGTGAGTCATACAACTACGGGGTTGTGAAGTGGCCCCAGAAATGCATGAACAGACTAAGCAGGTTTAAAAATATTGCTGGAGTGGAAATTATCACCCGCGAGTGAAGCCGTACTCGCCGTACGATGGTGGCAGCGGCAGCCATCTTCTAGGGGCATGATGAGCTATTGGCATTCGATGATTGAGAAGGAGTGTTTTCCTTGCACGCCCAGCAAGTATAACGTGGCAACGTTTTCTGGTAAGATAGGGCCCAAAGGAATCGGACGGGTGTGCTCTTCTTGGTGCGATGTGCGAGCCGCGTTGTCTGCGGAATCATCGCCACTGATCCCACAACGTCCAGGACTGACGCTGCAAAGCAACTTCGTCACCTGGCACGTAGTCTGTGTCTGCTGGAGTGGAATACCCCAAGGATAAGACATTCGAGAATCTACCAAATAAATTGTCGACTGGAACTTCGACCTCCATCCGGACTTCGTCGACGTGAAGCTTCGCTTCTTTTTCGCCTTTGGTTGGGGGTCGCCTTCACAAAAGCATATACAACCCTCATCGGATGGACCGACGATGCAGAATGCGACGTCTGCTGCACCAAAGACATCGACCATATGATATGGCGCATTGTGCGTGACAATTTGATTTTGAGCGCGCGTCCTGCAGGACGCGAACATCAAGGTGCCATGGCTTTTCCGTAAAGAAAATGGAACTTTGAGGCAAAGAAATAAATAAATAAGAACTGAATAGATAGAAAGATCTACAGCTGCTTAGGCATGGGCACCTGATATTTTAGGCTAAAATATTTTCCCGCTGGTAGTTACATTCTCCTAATACCAATCAGAAAATGACATTGAAAGGCGTACTCGGGATTAAATGCTTTGCAAACAGTAAGCTTCTGATGCGCTTCACTAGGAGAAAAAAGACCTAGGAGGATAGAAGGAAGTGTTACATCAATATTAGGATCATGTTCTGCAGCTATACAATGCGTCCACGTGAACTCTTCAAACTTCACGAAACAAATACATCTCTAGATTCAAAAAACTGAATTGCCTGTTAGGCGAGGTAGTGGAGGAGCCTCTGCTTCCGCTGTAGTTACTTTCCTGTCCAGATAGCTATGGCCTGGCTGGCCGGAGGCACTTTGTAGCCACAAGGGAACCAAAAAGAAGGCTCAAGTAGTATCACCAGTGGTTAGTGTTATGAGCTGTGTGTAACGCTCAAGTAAGAGGCAAAACCAGCCGAAAAAAGGTAGGACGTTATGACGTAGACCATTACTTCCTGTCGCTGAAGAAATGTATTTCAGAAAAATAGACTTGGTTTGTGTTGTCGACGAAGTTGTCTATTAAACCTGGATATTTCCTATGTGGCAGCGAATTCCCTTTTGCACTTGTAAAAAAAGTTTCCTTCTCTTAGCGTCGAGAGACAACTTTATTAAAAATAAACGAGCTCCAGTCTGGATGCACTAAAAAAAGGGCCGTTTTTTTCGCGTGAAGTACACTGTACGATGGAATCGGAGTAGTAGGATAAATTGGGCCGCTGTAACTAACACAAAACCAACCTCAGTAGTCGACGTCTAATGCAAGTCTCCGTGGTAGTGCTGAACTCGCAGGGTTTCTCATCTGGTCGCTTAATCGTAGGCGAAAGATGTAATCTTTTTTTTCTTTTCCGGCGATATATATAGGTTCCCCTTCACCCTATGCTTCTCAGCTTATGAATCTAACAGGATTTGGTGTTGCCTCCAGGATGAGAGGTAGGCAAGCTCTCTGCACCTACTAACCTTTGTTTGAACTGCCTTCTTGATCAGCGCATTTTCGCCCAACCGACAAAGTAATGTGATTACGTCATCACACAAAGAAAAATTTATGTGTGGTCATGAGTACTTCAACAGCTATGGTGACATGTAACGTCGAGATCCATATATGAATGTGTTCATGTGGTGCTAGTTTCAAAGCGATACCATTAAAGAGCTCGTTCCACAGAAAGGGCAGTGTCGGCGCCGTTGGTTGTGAGAGAAAAAAAAAAGTATCTTATGCGTGACGAAATAATTGAGAAGGATGCCACAAAATAGATACAAAATGCCAACAAAATAGAGCCGAGAACGAAGCCGGGTCGTTTGAGTCCGAGTTTGAATTGAACCTGTGTCATTGCGTGGCAAGCCGATGTTTCACCGCTGTCGTGCCTCTGCTTCGGAATACAGTGACAAGAACTTCCCCTGTTTGAAAATAGAGTTAAGCTAAATTTCACACTTTACAAACACAGGTGTCCTGTATACACACTTCGCAGTACTCTATGAAATATAGCAGTTATAATGCGTGCTACAAGCGTACATTGCCATCGGGCGTCATAACATGTGATTATCATAATGGCTTCATGGTTTAAAACCTGTCGCCCACTACGAAAGTCACAAATGTTACGGCGCCTGTTCCCTTAAGGCCACGTAGAGGGTGCATAGCAAGTTCGAAAACATTTCATGCACTAAAGGTTCCAAGGATGCACTGTGAACAGGATCTCGCTATCGCGTTCAACTCTAACAGGCGAAGCTCGGCAGTCCCGCTTTTTTCCCCTCAGTAGGGTTGATTGTTGACTTAAAACGTTTATTTCAATAGAAAAGAGAGGTGCAGTCCTCAAAACGCTCCTCAATTGCTTGAGTTCCTATTCCGGGACCCCATTGGTGATGGCGGCTTGGTTATCCCTGCGGACCAGGGCCTTTTGGGCCTGAAGCTTCGAGCAACTGGGCAGGGCTGCCTCCTGCTCCTCTAACGCAGGTGCCATCGACGCTGGCGGAACATTTCGGGTATGATGAGGCTTGTCACGCTAAAAAGAAAGTGAAACACCAATATTAGCTTACCTCAAACAATTATTACTCGCAGTTCAAAGCAACGGAAGAAAGAAATTGAGAGTAACACCACTCCCTCATGCGTGGCCCACAATAAGACTCATTCATCACCCTAGCGTGAGAGACGGCAGACAAAACAGGCCCTGTCGTTCGAGGCTTGTTAGGAAGGCCGCGTAATGTGATTCCCCGAAGCTCGGAAAGGGTGATTTCGCGTGGCCTCTCGTTCGATCGACAGCGAGTCAGAGTTGGTTTACCACGGCCTATTCCCAACGGGAGGAACTTTGCTTCCCGGCCGCTTTCTTGCACGCTCCTGTCTTCCTCTGGGTAAATTACTGCACGACGGCTCAATTAGCTCCTTACAACTGGTCCCAAACGAGTGCATTGAGAGGCAACACAGATAAAACTGTGTTAGTACAGTGCACAGCTCTTGACATGTGCTCTCTAATAATGCTGAACAAGGCATCAATATAAGCATCACTTTAGGATAACCACGTTAAAAAAAAAAAAGGAATATGTGTTATGTGATCTGCGGTTCCATTTCATTGGATGTAGGCAAGCTCATAATGTACATATGTCATAAAATATGGTTTACTAAAAAGTGTTTACTTCGCGATTTCTCTGTACTCTGTCCTAGCCGCGAGTGATTGCCAATGGTCCATGGAACTCTCTACCCCATATCTACTCTTTAAATATGCTGCTGTGGGTGAAAGAGTTTTCTGATACTCTTATATTCAGGGCGACAGCACGGATCATACGATAGGAGTAACGGTGACTCACTATGAGGCTCACTTTCGGTCTTAAAACGCTAGCCGAAAGTGGTCTATATTATAAGCAGTGAAGATAATGGGGTGATTCCACGAGAGATCGACACAGGTCGGAAAGTTCATATTTTAAATTTCATTGAGTATTTTATATCTCGTGCACCTCTCACCAGGTAGCCCGAAAGTCAACTTCGTTTTATGATTAACGGCATAACTTACGAGAAAAAAAAAAATCAAACTTCACCAACACGGAGGCACCAATTTCGTCACCTGTCATTTTCTAAAATTGCAGATGCTATGAAAAGACAAATTATTTTGTTTCAAGGAACATATTTTTTACCTGAAATGCATGTCTAATGAAGAATGAACTCATACGGTTTCGACTTTGTAGACCTTAAGAAAATAGCTTTTAAAAATGTCTAAATTTGCGACAGTTTAAAATAAGTTACGTATTCCCCTCCCCATTTTATTATCCGAAAGTAATGCAAGCAGCGTTTTCAAACATGACGCATTTTAAGGATGTAGTGTATTCATTAGGTACATAAATTATTGCTGCCGTAGGGCAGATGTAAATTTTTATATATTGCCTCAAAGTTATTATGTTGGAAAAAGTGTACTCCACTGAAATTTAAATAATAAAAAAACCCCATCTTTGATTTTTCTTAAAATCTCGTAAATAGACGACCGAAGGCCATCATACAGTAATATACAAAAACATGTTGCATTATTTTGTTTTTAGTGACAATATTCGTGGTACAAATAAGAGCTTTTCGAGAATGCGCTGATAAGTTGAGAAATTCAGAAATCGGAACGGAAAAGCGGCGATAAGCTTCAAACGCGAGTAAACGTCACCGCATTTGGTGAAGAAAGGCTGTTTTAGCACTGTGACAAATACTTACCCATGAAGGCGCATTTATGCTCTTGATAACACAGCTCTAATGGAGAAAATCTTCTGCACTGTAACTCAGTTGCAAAACATCTGTATATAATCCTATAGGCTGGTTAACCTCCCTGCCGTTCTTTTTCCCCTGTTTTCCTTCCTTCTATCTGTCTATATTTGCAGATAAACTCAAACTTAAAAATGCTCCAACGCAAGTGTTGGGTCTCGCTAGAAAAAGCATATGCACTTGAAGTACCCTCACTGGTATTTTGGTGGTGACTGCGTGAAACAAGAGATGCGCTCAAAATGCCTGCATCTTTTCCAGATCACATTTAGCAGTACGTGACGCTAACAAAACACGACCACGATCAGTTCCCTCAGATGTGCCTAGCCAAACATGCCAAGAACGTATGCCTGGAACACGTGGTAACGATTTCCACTGGCTCTTCTTAAACTGACGGAATGATTCTAGCTCGTCTGCATATGCACACAGCAGCTTGACATTCTTGAGATTCGCGCTCATTTGCGCCACCATTTGGGATGCTGACATAATCACAGCTGAGCTTGCCGCTCTGAGGTTGTAGAGCGTAGCCTGATTCTTTAGTACGCCACCAACGCCGTCACAAAAGTTCTTGCCATGTCCTGTGGCCGAAAAAATCCACTTTGTTGATATATGATCTTTCTAACATAACTCGAACAACTGGTACTTGTTTATGAAGTGACTGCATGCACCATCAGAAACATAAGTAACATGCGTGTCAGGCTTAAGTTGTTCTTTCATATAGTTGTGGATTATTTGTAGCGCAAAACAGGCATGTACAGCATCATGGCATGTGTCATCACTGATGACGGCAAAACTTTGAATTGATTGCTTCCTTGTGACGACACACGTGAATATAGACACCTGTCTTTTGTGCCAGTTATACGACTGTACCTCATTCGGTAAAATGGCTGTCCGATTTTCGGCGAAATCAAAGTGAAAAATGGAAGATTCTTTTTCTTGGTTCTCTTTCGGCTGGCGCATTGCTGATTCTTGAGTGTATCTTATGTAATCATGGGTAATCCCCTTCACGAACCATCGACTTAGCTCTCGCAGAAAAGCACTTGCCTGGGCTGTTTTTACTAGATCACCATTTACCCATACTGCATAGGCTACCTCAATATCTTCAGGGATTTCTAAACATGTGGCTGTCAGAGCGTCCTCCTCAGCACAATAGTCACAATGGCCTAAAAAAACAATCACTTGTAGGGGAGCTGCAAAGACACAGTTCTTTCAAGAAGTCCGCCGTGTAGGCACCATCGGTGAGGTCTTGTAGGGCAGAAACACACTCCGTGGCATTAGCACAGTATATACAAAGGCACACTTCTTGGTGTGGTGTAAGAAGAACCCACTTCGGCCTCAGTGAATAAAACTTTGAGAGCCCAATCGACGTGTTCGGATTAGCTTCTCTAAAGAGACGGTAAGCTTCTCGCACCGAACGGGTCATAAACCTTTTCGAAACAAGCTCCTTTTTTCCGTCAAAGATAACAGATGGCTTTATTTATGTTCCATGGGGCCATATGTGAATGAGTCCGAACAAGAGACATGGCTTTCGCCAGAGAGTTCTCGCGACGAAGTTCACCGGGGACGTGGCACAACATGGCCGAGAAAAGCGCGGCGCGTGACAATGAAAAGTAGCGCATGCCAGGACCGCAATTGTTCACAAAGGGGCGAGCACGCACACCCATGTCAGTACTTCATGCAATAGCATACACGGACGCGAGTCACTTAATGGCTTTGCCGTAAGTGTTCTTGGTAAATCCCGCGGGACGCAGCGATGACCTCACTTACGCAAAGTTTCTTGAATAAGCGCAAGTAGGGGCGCGAACAAATGCGACGAATTACACGATCGTACGCCGAGTCCCACGCGCCAAGGGCACGCACGATGACGGCGTTGATGGTGACCCGCTGATACCGGCTAAGGTCCCTTGTTTCATCTAAGGACCTTAATACCGGCGACGGAGAAACGCCGCCACCGGCTCGTAATGAGCCAGCTTGGCGTTGCGGGCGTTCTCAAAGGCGTCCGGTGTATTCTCGAAAGGGCACATCTTTTAGATGCGGAGCATCTTATACTCGCGCCTTGTAGTGCGCCGTCCGCGTCGTCCGCGCCGTCCACACCGCTTCTCGAACATTCGACAGCTGACGCGCGCGCATGCGCCGTCGCGCCGTCGCCCACTCTTCCACCATCTGTGCATCCCTTCCTCCTCTACACACCGCGCGCGCTTCACTCCTCCACCATCTGTGCACCCTACACACCGCGTTCGACATCTACAATTCTCCTGATTCTCCAGTGGACGCGCATGTGGCGTCGCGCTTCGAGAACATTCAACAGCTGACAGTGCATGCGCCGTCGTGCTGTATATATACTCAAGGTCGGCGCTCGCTCGCTCAGTTGCCGCTCGTCGGTTGGTTTGTACGGCGCGTCGACGTCCAAGGTCGCGGTGAAATGAATTCCAACGAATCCACAAACACAATGATCGACGTCCCTTCGACCAGCGCCGCCCTTTCGCATACGTGTGTACGTGTTCACTCATTTAACACCCCCTCCTACAACCACGTTAACCAATTTAGCCATCGACCCAAGTAAGTCGCAATTTAACACCCCATTTCACAACCACGTTAACCAATTTAGCCATCGACCCAAGTAAGTCGCCCTTTAACACCCCGTTAACCAATTATATGGTCCGCATCCTCCTCAGTGTTCCCCCGAGGGAAGCTGCGGGCAATTTTTTTTTATTGGGACTCTGCCGAGAACAGCTATACTCATCTTTGGAGTAGTAAGCCATAGCTGCCTGGACGTCCATTGGGTTGAGCCGTGTCCTTTTTACCGCATTTGGTGCTAACCATATCCCGTGTTTTGCGCGCCAGCGTCGGGATCTGTATATCATGTTGGCTGACAAGTTTGGTATAAGCGCTTGGAGTTTTCGGCGCTCTATATCGATCGGCAACAGTGTCAACAAACACATGCGCTCTTGATACGAAGAACACGCTCCGTAGGCTTGCTTGAAGTTCTTTAACCACTGGGCACACACACTGCATTTTAGATCTGACGGTTGAAAGTGGCGGTTACACATGTTATGGGGGCATTTCACGGTTACCGTAGAATTGCTGCTAAGTTGTCTTGGCTCTGCATGAACTTTGCTATTTTGCGCATGCAGCTTCTCCAGTCGCATATGTGACAATGCTTCCGGCGTGTTTACGCACCGCTCTTGACTTCTGCCTTTTTCTTCTTCCGGCAAGAACTCATCAGCTGTTTCAGCTGAGAAGCCATTAGACGAAGACAGCATATCTCTGAGTCGTCTGAAGCAGTTCTGGCAGACTTGGTCGTTGTTATGTGCATGGCGGGTAGCTTTCGGCAAAAGCTTCTGGAGGGCAAACAGGCTGATGTCTTCGATCTTGCGGTAGTTTCTTTGATAAGGTATTTTCCTTTTATGCAACATGAGGTAATCTGAACAAAAAACTCTATCCCGGCTGAAGTGCGCCAGCCATCGCCATGCTCCTTGAATTTCAACTTAATGGCAATGCAACTATGTGTGAAACCAGCAGCACGAAAGTGATCTATCTGTCGTCTGTTCCTATGTCTCTCACCTTTAATGAGAGCAGACGTAAAAAAGCGTGCACAAGTATCCGCAGTGCGAATGCAAAACTGAAGTATAGTACGTTAAAATGAATTTCACAATGTTTTTGTCGATAAAATTACGGGAGGCGTAATCTTCGTCCCTACTTTAAACCATATGATCTAAAGCGTTGCCTCCGAGATGCGCCGCACAGCAATTCAATTGTAGAGCAGACGACGGATGACAACTTGCCCTAAAGCGTGTTCTTCAGTCTAATGCGGCAGTCTTCGTGCTCCAAATGATAAAAATTTGTTATGAATCATTTATGAACTCATTCAACATTCAATTCTCTTACCCAACGTGTTGCAAACACATGGCCGTCACAGCAGCTTCGTCTGTGTGTCAGTAATGGAGAGGCACCACATATTAGAAGTCTCAGTGCTCTACGTACAAGAGTGAACTCAGATACTGTAGAATACCGTGTTCAAAATAGTTACCCCTATCTGCTAAAACAGCCTTTCTTCACCAAATGCGGTCACGTTTACTCGCGTTTGAAGCTTATTATCACTTTTCCGTTCCGATTTCTAGATTTTTCAACTTATCAGCGCATTCTCGAAAAGCTCTGATTTGTACCACAAATATTGTCGCTAAAAACAAAATAATGCAACATGTTTTTCTATATTACTGTATGATGGCCTTCGGTTGTCTATTTACGAGATTTTAAGAAAAATCAAAGATGGGTTTTTTTTATTATTCAAGTTTCAGTGCAGTACACTTTTGCCAATATGAGAAAATTGAAACAATATATAAAAATTTACATTTGCCCTACGGCAGCAATAGTTTATGTACCTAATGAACACATTATATCCTTAAAACGGGTCAAGTTTGAAAACGCTGCTTCTATTACTTTCGGGGAAAAAATGGCGAATACGTAACTTATTTTAAACTGTCACAAAATTAGACATTTTTAAAAGGTATTTTTTCAAGGTCTACAAACTTGAAACCGTATGAATTCATTCTTCATTAGACATGCATTTCAGGTAAAAAATATCTTCCTTGAAACAAAAATATTTGTCTTTTTATAGCATCTGCAATTTTCGAAAATGACTGGTGACGAAATTGGTGCCTCCGTGTTGGTGAAGTAGGGATATTTTTTTTCTCGTAAGGTATGCCGTTAATCATGAAACGAAGTTGACTTTCGGGCTACCTGGTGAGAGGTGCACGAAATATAAAATACTCAATGAAATCTACAATATCAACTTTTGGACCCGTGTTAATCTCTCGTGGAATCACCCAATGATGTTAATGTTAAGATGTGTTAATAATGTTCGCGGCAATCTCGAACTTTGCTTTGGCCATCTTGTTATCATGCCGGTAGCCTTTTTAGTCTTTGAACTTCTTGTACGACCACCATCGTCTTCCCCACTTAAAAAAAAAGACTCAGGAAATAATCCTTGCTGTTAGTTATTTTTTTATAAGAAAAGCTGCATACTTTGGCACCATTGAAGTGAGCGTGATGAGATCGACTGAGAAATACAGCTATATACTTTCCGACTTTATTATTATCATTATTACTATTATTATTATTATTATTATTATTATCAGTAGTAGTAGTAGTAGTAGTAGTAGTATGTAGCCACGTCTATTTATGTATTGCTCAATAGATCGCGATTTCTGTTTACGTTTCTGGGAATGAGATCACTAGACGGCGTTAGTGGTGTTCGTATAATTGACGGGTAGATGGAGAGACAGACAGACATACGAACGGACGGACAGACACACAGACACCCGGACAGGCAGGCAGAAAGACTGACTGACTGACTGACTGACTGACTGACTGACTGACTGACTGACTGACTGACTGACTGACTGACTGACTGACTGACTGACCGACTGACCGACTGACCGACTGACCGACTGACCGACTGACCGACGGACCGACGGACTGACGGACCGACGGACCGACGGACCGACGGACCGACGGACCGACAGACCGACAGACCGACGGACCGACCGACCGACCGACCGACCGACCGACCGACCGACCGACCGACCGACCGACCGACCGACCGACCGACCGACCGACCGACTGACTGACGAATGGACAGACGTATGAATGGATCGACGGATGGACAGTTGGACACTGCGCCCCATTCATCATCATCTACTCCGTGGATATGCTGTGAATATTTTCAGGAATAAAATACAAGCTGTGGCTTAGGTGACGTTTGCTCACATAGTTGAAACAGGTAGAAAAACACGTACAGTTAGGCTCAGAACTAGCGTTGTTCAGCCACAGTCCGGTGTCTATTTGCACGTGTTTAATTTTGCACTGTTTCAACTGTAGACATTGCCAAATGGCTTTGATTCAGACGCTAATAACGTTTTCTGCATCGGTGCTAAATGTAAGGCCAAACATGCATCGCCTATTGAGCTCGCACTCGTGGACCCGTCTTTGGCTGCTAGGCCAGCCGCATCTATGCCATCAGCCAGACTCACTTACACGGAGCCACTTGACAACTTTCCATCACCCTGCCTTCTTACTGCTGCTTTTACAATAGGTCTTTTCATGAAAAATTCTTCATGACACCAGCTGCCCTACTCCTCTGTCCAGGCTCATTTTCATTCTTACGACAGAAATTTCGTTTTTTTACATACTGCAAAGCACCAAGTGCGCCGTATTAGGGCAACACATCGTGTGTCTAAAGTATTAACATCATATGAAGTGCCATTGTCGAGATGAGACAGGTAAGATATCCTGAACAGTAAATATCAGTGAGTAGTGAAAAATAAAACCAACGTTACTTAGATATATTTTGTTTTCCTCTATGCAGTTCTGATGTTGCCCGACAGAAGGAGCAGGAGGAGAGACAAGGCATTCATGGTTTCTTGTTGGGCTGCAGATAACGAGACCAGGACGAGACGGAGACTGCACCACAGGTCGTGTGCAAACTCACAGTTGTTTCACTTCGCATATTTTCCAAGCGTCAAATATAGGTTAAGAGTCAGATAGGACGTATAGAGTGAAGGGCAGGACATAATGACAAAGGCTTAAATAAAGAAAGTTAATGCAGTCATTTTACATATGTCGTCATAGCGCAAATGTTCCCTAGAATAGCGTATGCCACTTTCCAGAAATTTTATTTCTGTCTAGCGTTAAGCGTTACGAGAGTGCGCTGATGTATACCTCTATGCATTAAAAGAACATAAGCGTTAAAATGACATGATACCACATCGCTAAATTCTAAAATACTCGGATAAGCAAACAATGAATTCGCCCAGTTGGTACTTAAGGTTTGCTTTACAGCTTTATGTCCTTCACTAAGTACCAACTCACAACCTCGACCAAATAACAATTAACTATCCCCGGAAAGATAGCAAGATATAAAATTAACTTGAACACAAATAAGCAGGTTAGATGCGGTTATGTTTACTGTATTGGTCATGATTGTTAAGCAACGCTAGTTTAATGGACGTGTCTCAGGTTGATTCAGACAAATGCAGGCCGGAAGGGGGCTCATTTTTTATTTCAAAGTGAAACTCGAATTCACCTTACAATGATAAATGGCCCCATTCTGAATGCAATAACTATAAAAGTGAAATGTATTTAAACGTCTTCTACGCCGGCGGAAAATCTCGCACGGCTTCGGTTTCTAGATTTGGCTCCTTTAGGAGAAAAAAGAAACTTATGGGATGAACATTTCTGATGGTTTTACGTTCGGCATATCAGGCCTCCACAGCTTTGTCCTGCCAGAAAGATAAGCTGAGAGCAGATGTGAATTTACGATGACTCAAAAACAAAATGCAGAACAGAGTGGTCTACCTTTTGGATGAATGCTCCCCAACTATATATATATATATATATATATATATATATATATATATATATATATATATATATATATATATATATATATATATATATATATATATATATATATATAGTTTAGCGCCAGCACGTTGCGTCCATCTCTAGCTCACATCGAGAAGCTACAGGGCTTCACAGGTCATCGTGCATGTATACTCCGACTGCTGTTGACAGAAGCTCTTTGTGCGGTCAAACAAGACGGTGACAAAGACGCGCGGTCCCTTCTCCGGCTTCCGCTCGAGATATCCCACTGTCCGGTGCAGTACCCAATCCCGTCATTGCAGGTGACAGCGGCTCGCTCGGCCAGTCGAGTATGTAGAGCTTTACTCAAGACATTCCCGCTACGTTGACGTTTTTTTTTTTTTTGCTGTCGTTTTCTTTTGGTCTGCCACTCTCCCCCTCCACCCCACCCTCACTTCTCTGTAGACGTAGATCGAACGTACGTTAACGTTGCAAGCTCTTCGATCGATGGCTTACACGTATGGGGAAACACTAAATAGAGAAAAAGATAGGTTAGGCTTACGTTTGCCCGTGGGAACGACAGAAGTGTCTTGTTGAAAAGAGTACGGGGTACAACAGGCCGTCCGAAGCTCCGAACAGCGGACATGAGTGACAGTTTCACGAAGCAGCTGAGCTTTAGCTCTTCCGCCTCTCCCCTTCCGCCCTCCTTTCCTCTTCTATTTTCAAGCCAAGAAACGGGATGTCGTGGTCTTCCGCAAGTCGGGCAGCGTCGCATTTGCTTTCCGTGCCTTTTTGATTTCTTTCTTTATCCTTTCACATATCTCACTTCTTTTTCTGTGAAATTTTAGGGCGTAAACTAGGCTTTTGCTACAATTCAAGGGGAAAAAAACGAGCCTCTCTATGTGATGTGAGGTTGAAGATCACTAAGTTCACTGTCATTCGATTTTCATTCTTTGTAAACGAGAAGTGTAAACAATGTCGTTGTACCAGTAATAAAGTTGAATATTTAGGGGTGTAGTCTCGAACATGAAAGGGTAAAGGATACCCGGTGTTCTAAATAGAAGGAGTTAGCTTGGCTCAAAACAGCTGCACGAAAAATCATGCGCACAATATATCAAGATGATAGACAGCGCTTGGTTGCGTTATCATTATCTATCTCATTTTGAACTTCCTTTTTTAAAACGCCAGCACCAAACTTTCTGCAAAACGCACTTTTAACCTTGTCACATTAGAAATTTTGTTGCACTGCATCATCTGTATAAGCTCATGTAGTTGTGCCGCAGGGCATTGCTGTCTAGAGCGTGACGCAGTAAGTGTCTTCTGGCAGAGTGATTGATTGACTGATTGATTGATATGAGGGGTTTAGGGTCCCAAAACCACCATGATGCCGCATGTTGTTAGGCACCTACCGAAGTCTTGCGCCTCTTCCTGCTCTTGTGAATTCTGCCACACCAACTGACAAGCCAAACGCGCCAAGCTAAACGCGCCATGCAACGCTGGCTGCACGTGTCACCACATAACGGGCTGGAAAAGGAACGCTGGTGGTTTTTCGAGGAGCAGCTCGGGGCGGGACGCAAGGGAAGAAGTTGACGAGGTTTTGACTAGTGAGCTCACAACCTTTGTGTATTTAGTTGACGGGCGCAAGTTCGCCATTAATAAATAGCTGTTTTAGCTTTCGGCGCTGTATTTGCTCGTTACAAACTGGTGGAGGTTCGGGGTATGATTCCAAGCCCATCTCAGCATAGGGAACATAGCCCAGAACCCCGAAGGTTGGAGCCAGCGCTGTTAACTCCCGTACACCAACGAACGAGTCGTCACCTACGAGTTGAGCAGCCCGAGTTTGGTGCCCTCTTCGGTTCTTCGAAACCAGTGGAGGACGTAAGTTCCGGAGCCCCTGCAATGGCCACCCAAGCGACTTCATTTCCATCGCATATCGTCATGGACCCGCCCCACATACCAGATGTATTTCACGGTGAAATTTTCGAGGATTCCGAGGACTGGCTCGACGGTTTCGAACGCGTTGCCAGACTGAACGGTTGGAACGAAGACAGGAAACGTCGCTACGTCTACGTGGCACTGCAAGATTCTGCACATACGTGGTTCGAAAACCACGAAGCGTCCTTATTATCGTGGGACGACTTTCAAAGAGAGTTTCTTGCTACGTACCCAAACACGGACCACAAAAAAAAAAAGGCAGAGGCCGCTCTTCAGACGCGAAACCAACGGAACAACGAGAGCGTCGCCATGTGCATTGAAGACATGTCTCGACTGTTCCACCGGGCCGACCCGAACATGGCCGAGGAAAAGAAGTTGCGGCACATGATGCGTGGAGTGAAGGAGGAGCTTTTTGCAGGCCTGGTGCGTAATCCACCGCGCTCTCTTGCCGAGTTCAGATCAGAGGCGACCATGATAGAAAAGACCCTGCAGCAGCGCGCGCGCCAATACAACAGGGACGTAAGCGTGTCATCTGTTAGCGCGGCGTCGACAACCCTCACGAGTAACATTGACCTCTTGCGTGAAATGGTGAGGGCTGTCGTAAGGGAAGTACTCCAGAAAATACAAATGACTCAAGCTCATCCAGCGATGTCCTCACTTGCCGACGTTGTGCGCGAAGAAATGCGGCAAGCGGTTCTACAACCACAACCTCAGGTACTACAGCGCGCACAACCGGAGCCTCCGCCTCAGTTGTCGTACGCGCAAGTTGTACGACAGGACTTCGGACGCATGAATCGGACGGCTGCGACTGCTGTGATGCCTGCGACGTTTTCTCCGAGTACGCCGCTACCAATGCCGGAAGCAAGACCACGTAAGAGTGATGTATGGCGCACTGTAGACCGGCGGCCCCTTTGCTACCACCGCGGAGAAGCAGGTCACCTTTACCGGGCGTGCCAGTATCGTCGAGCGGGACTGCGTGGTTTTCCAGTCAATGCACCATGCCCACGGTACGGTGAACGGCCCTACGAAATCGAAGAATACTTGTCTTCACGCTATTCACCCCAAGACACGCAACAACGGGAGTCACGTTCGACAGCACCGATGTGCCATCGGTCGCCGAGTCCTCGTCCGTCATCAAATCTCCGAAGATCACGTTCACCTAGCCCGCGGCGGGAAAACTAGAGCCAGTGACCTCTGGAGGTGAGGCCGCTGATATACTGACAACTGAGGACCCTCCATTGTTAGTCCGACAGGACGGTGGCAGTTACGCAACGACGGACAAGTGCAGTAGTAGCGAAGTTACCTCCGAGATATTAGTCACGATCGACGACGTCGAGGCCATTGCGCTAATAGACACTGGTGCAGACTATTCCGTTGTCAGTAATGCTCTCGCAAAGAAGCTTAAGAAGGTGATGACTGAGTGGACCGAACCTCAGATACGTAACGCTGGAGGGAACTTAGTTAGTCCCGTGCAACGTTCCTAGAACCAGGTCAGTTTCGGAGCTCCCCGTAGGCGCGCGCTCTCTGAAATGGCCGTGGTGGCCGACGCGAGAACTAGTGGCACTGCTGTGCCATTTTGCTTCAAGCCGCTCGCGTCGTCTGCTGCAGCGCGAATGATTCGCATTCTCGCCGCAGCTCTCGTCAGTCGTAATAACCAAGACTCGGCATTGACACTTGAGTGGTAAACTCAACTACTTCAAAAACGAAAATTTGTAAAACATGTTTCATAATCACCACTAAATGTCAGGAGCCTTTCCAATTGGCAAACTAATTATTATTTATTTCTTTACTTATTTATTTACAAACAGTGCCCGGAACGCTGTTTTCGGAAGGAATCGGCTGTGCCCGAGAAGCTTGTGTTGGGTGCTAGTTCGCAATACAATATAAAAATAGAGTGCTCGAAACACAAGACGCCAGAATAGAAGTACACAGGACGAGTTGTTAGTATGCGATCGTCCTTCTATATTGGTGGCTCATCTTAAGCGTAGTCTATTTTGTAATCAGCTGTGCATCTTTCACGTTCTTTCCAGTGTTCGTCGGCCTGCGAAATTTCCTAGCCAAATGTCCACTGCACTATAATGAAAACACTTTTTAGAAATACAGTTTGCTCAAGGTGGCATTTTTTATATTGTGTAGTTATCAGCCATCTTTCTCGCGAGAGAATGCTCTCATGTGGGCATTTTTTCATATTTTGTAGTTATCGTGCCAACTCTCGCGTGAAAGATGGCTAAGGTATTAGCCATCTTTCTCGAATAATTTCGCTGGGTTATTGCCGAACACTCGTTACATAAGTGATGTCATAAATGAAAGCCTTAGCAAATGAGGAAGCTCAGCAAGGGTATTTTCGATTGCCTCATTCGAAACTGCGGAAAGCTTTCGCTCAAGAGACAGGATCTCCTTATTTTTTTTCCTTTTTGAGGCAGCCGCATGGGCGAACCTCTTCGAGAGGTTGCGGACCTTTTGTTTTCTGGTTTTCACCACCTTTGAAGGCTTTCTGACTAGCAGTGGCCTCCGTAGGACAGAAAGAGGCCACTTTGTAAACACTGTACAGTGTTTATGATGAGCACTTATAGTTGTGGGCACAATCGAGAGCTACCACCTCGTTCCACAATAACAGTTTTTTGTAGTAGCAGCTCTTGGTGCAAGATTTCTGCAGTAGAAAAACACCGCACGTCATCCCTGACACGGCATCCTCGATTAATTTTTGGCTCCTGCACGCGGAAGGCAACGAGAAGTTCATCGCTTCATTGAGCGCGAACGGTGTAGCTGACGAGACGTCTGATCTGCCCGGAGATGCGTTGTCGCTAAAATCACTCGACCGACTACATGACTTCTCTATTTCATTTTCTGACTTTAGCTCATCCCTAGCACGTGTGTGTGTGTGCGTGTGCGTGTGTGTGTGTGTGTGTGTGTGTATGTGTGCGTGCGTGTGCGTGTGTGTTTGCGTGTGTTTGTGTGTGTGTGTGTGAGCTCCTTGTTCTTGTCGTGACATGTGCCTTCGATATGCACTCTGGCAGACCGGGAAAAAAACGAGGTAATGTCTTTGGCACTAGCGCCCATTTTCCTCGAGGTGGAAGTATTTCATTTCCCATTTATAATGTACTTATGATATTTGACATTATCGTCCGCCTCAAAATGTCAATCACATATAGCGGAATTGTGAGTCAGCCGCCCATCCTTGCGGCACAGCATCGGTCCCCATTTTTAACGCGACAGCGTTAAAGAGTTCGTTTCGCAGAAATTCTCGCGCCGGTGTCGGTTTCGTTGGTTGTGAGCGAAAAATAATCTTGGGCACGGCTGGAAAATTGAGCAAGATGCGAATATAAAAAAGTCTGGGTCTTAGTGGGGGTCGTAGTTTGCGGGGAGAGCAGCAGTTCTACTACACAGGCACGCGTGTGCTTTTTAGAACCTTTTATTGAGAAATAAATAAATACATATTCATAAAAACCATATTGGTCTACTCGCACCACTTTGACGGTTTAAAAACGGTTCATTTTCACCAATTCATCAAACACCTGCATACGATTTTGAGGTTATATGAACGTTCGATCTATCTTGCGCACATATTACACATCCAATGAAGTTTCCTGTGCCGATTTTGCTTTAGGATCCATGTGGGTCACGGTCATGCGTTTTATCCAGAGACTGTGAAGGCCCAGTAATCGCATCATATTATATGGAACACCACCCTCATTCTGTATTGAAATATAACGTAGGCCATGAGGTGTTATCAGCAGATATTTCTTCAGGGTCTTTTGTACCACATCCCAAAAGAATATCGGATCCCAGCACTCTCTCACAGCATGTCCAACCGTTTCCGGCTCGTTACACAGAGTGCAGTTTGTGTCCATGCCAGACATAGCCAACAAGAGCTAGCACACCAAGCCCGTGCCCCCCCCCCCCCCCGGAATTTTTTTTCGCGATAGCATAGAGAATAACGAATGACCATTTCAAGGGGGTGCCTTGCCCGAAATGAAGCAGGTGCCCCCCGCCCAATTCCCCCTCGGAAAAAATTTCTAGCAGCGCTTTGCTTGACTCGAGTAGATGCGCTGAAAGCAACAGTACCTTCAACCACTAGCTGGGCACAACCCAACTTCAGCCTCCAAACACTCCTTGAAGGACGCGCTTCTTCATCATTCCATAAATAAGATGAAATAACAATACCCAATTTTGCAACATACACGCGATACCCCCCCCTCACTCTGCGACGCATTCACTCGACTTCTTTCCGCAGGAACATGCGGGTGGTTTTTTTTAAACTCATCGCGATGCCAAGGTGGCTCAAAGAAATGATGATCAATCTCATTTCCGTAGCCGCTTTTGCGGCCCGGGGCACAACAATAAGGCATTGTTTATTCGCACTCTTGTCACATGTTAGAACTCTTTCGTAAGGAACGACAGTTCACTAAATAATGGCGCGAAGAAGCAACCGGCAACACGCGCGTTGCGACGCGCAGCGTGGTATGTGAAGCAAGACGGAACAGCAGCGCCATTAGTTCACGCGTCAGCCGCTCGTGCCGGCGCGCGCGGGGTGCTGCGAAACTGACCTGGTTCAAGTAACGTTTGTCCCGTGGGGTTATGCACCGCATGGATAGGAATAAGAGGATTTGTGTGTGTCGGCAGCTTTGTTGTGCTTCCTGAGTGCTCCCGGGAACTAATGTTAGGCATGGACTTTTTCCAAACAAACAATGCAGTCATTGACTTACAAGAGTCCCATGTTTCGTTTTCTACGGAGAATGCCGTCACCTTCTGTCATGCGGAGAAACCAATCGTTCTACCTCTCCGCATTGTGGATGAAGATGTAACCGTGCCGCCACGTTCCAGTGTGACCATTTTTGTGAGGAGTGAAGTTCTTCGTGACTGTGACGAATTAGCTGACGGAAACATCGGACTGCTACTAGAAAAAGGACTATGCATGGCAAGAGGCCTGGTCAGCCTTCGTGATGGATGTGCGTATGTCCTATTAACTAACTTTTGAAATGAGCTGCAGCATGTTGCGAAGGGAACATCCGTAGCGTCGCTGCATGAGTACGTGCAAGTCTCAGATGTTTGCACTCTTGATAAAGCTTCAGAGACAGTAGGTAACGTACTCCAGTCAGTAGACATTGACAGAGAGCTCTCGTCATCTCAGAAGCAACAGATTGCTGACCTCATCAGAGAGTTCGCCGAGTGCTTCTCCACCTCGTCGAAAGTCGGACGTACTCCCGTCGCAAAGCAACGTATCGTGGTCAAAGAACACGTGAGACCTGTGCATCAGCGCCCATACTGAGTAGCGCCAAAAGAAAGGAAAGCCATCAAGAACCAAGTGCAGGAAATGCTCAATGATGATGTAATCCAGCCATCCAACAGTCCGTGGGCATCACCGGTAGTGCTAGTCAAAAAGAAGGACAATACTCTGCGGTTTTGCGTTGACTACAGGTAGCTGAACCAAGTCACAAAGCGTGATGTTTACCCACTTCCACGGATCGATGATGCCTTGGATAAATTACGCAATTCTCACTTTTTTTCATCAATGAACTTAAAAAGTGGATATTGGCAGATAGAGGTGGACGAACTAGATCGCGAGAAGACGGCGTTTGTGACCCCAGACGGACTATACGAGTTCAAAGTGCTCCCTTTCGGTTTGTGCTCTGCTCCCGCTACCTTCCAGAGGATGATGAACACTGTGCTCTCCGGACTCAAGTGGCAATCGTGTCTCGTCTACCTCAACGATGTAGTGGTTTTTTCTTCTACCTTCGAGCAGCACATCCACCGACTGAGAATGGTACTAGATGCCATTCGCGTGGCAGCACTGACCATCAAACCGGAAAAGTGTCACTTTGGATTTCGTCAGCTTCGGTTCCTCGGGCACATAGTTAGCGCGGAAGGCGTCCGCCCAGACCCGGAAAAAACTGCAGCAGTTAAAAATTTTCCGAAACCGCAAGACAAAAAGGCCGTCAGGCGATTCCTGGGAATATGTGCCTTTTACAGACGCTTTGTTGAAAACTTTGCTAAGGTCGCTGAGCCTTTGACACGGCTAACGAAAGAAAGTGTACCATTCTCTTGGCGGGAGGAACAAGAAGCGGCTTTCTCAGAGTTGCGACGCCGTTTGCAGTCTTCTCCAATACTTGCCCATTTTGACGAAGAGGCCGATACAGACATACATACTACTGCGAGTAACGTTGGCCTCGGTGCCATCCTCGTTCAGTGGCAGAATGAAGAAGAAAAGGTCATTGCTTACGAGAGCCGCACTCTATCGAATGCTGAGTACAATTACTCAGCGACAGAGAAAGAGTGTTTCGCAGTTATATGGGCCATCAGCAAGTTTCGCCCATACCTCTACGACAGACCGTTTCGAGCAATCAGTGATCATCATTCATTGTGTTGGCTGGCAAACATCAAGGACCCTTCAGGAAGACTTGCTAGATGAAGCCTGCGTCTGCAGGAACATGACATCACTGTGGTCTACAAGTCTGGTTTCAAGCACAATGACGCAGATTTCCTGTCTCGCGCACCTGTTGAGTCTCCATCATCTGATCAAGAGCAAGACATACCATTTCTTTGGAGTTCTGAATGTGTCGGAGATGGCTCGTCTTCAGCGAAAGAACCCGGAACTACGCCCGCTTATCGAATACTTGGAGGGTCACCAAATTAAGGTACCACGAGTTTTCGTCCGTGGTTTGACATCCTATATGTCCTCCGGAACGACGTCCTATACAAGCGCAACTTCATAAACACCGGTGAGACGTTTCTGCTTCTTGTACCATCATCACTGCGAGCAGAAATCTTAGAAGCGTGTCACGACGACCCATCGGCTGGCCATATGGGCAGCAGTCGTACGTTGGCCAGAATTCGCCGGAAGTATTATTGGCCGAAATTAAGCGATTCGGTGCATCATTATGTTAAGTCATGCCGGGATTGCCAGAGACGTAAAATACCACCATCGAAACTAGCTGGTCTGTTGACACCAATAGAGCCACCAAAAGGGCCATTTCAGCAAGTGGGAAGGAATTTTCTTGGTCCATTTGCTCTCTCTTCTTCGGGAAAGCGCTGGATTGTTGTAGCAACAGAATACATGACTCGATATGCTGAGACATCACCTCTCACGAAAGGAACGGCGAACGAAGTAGCCCAGTTTTTCGTCACTCAGATTGTACTACGACATGGCGCACCGCAGGTTGTCATTACAGACAAAGAAACAGCATTTACTGCCCGTTTGATGCAGTCTGTTATGAAGCTCACCCACACCGACCATAGAAAGATTACAGCATACCATCCACAAACAAACAGACTAACCGAAAGGCTCAATAGAACTCTCGCCGACATGATCTCGATGTATGTGGACGTTGAGCACCAGACATGGGAGAGTATTTTGCCTTATGCAACATTTGCGTATAATACTGCAGTACAAGAAACGACACACTACACGCCATTTCAACTTGTTTATGGTCGGACGGTCACAACGACCTTAGACGCGATGTTACCTGTCAACGATTCGAATGAGAGTGACCCACACATCAGCGACTACATAGAAAGGGCAGAAGAGGCACGGCAATTGGCAAGACATCGTATCATTTTGCAACAAGGCTCCGACGCAAGTCGCTATGATCTGAAGCAGAGAGACGTACAGTACAACCCCGGAGACAAAGTGTGGGTGTGGATGCCTATACGCGCACCTGGCCTATCGGAAAAACTGATGCGGCGCTATTTCGGCCCTTACAAAGTACTTCGCCGGTTAGGCACGCTAAACTACGAAGTAATTCCTGAAGGGCAAGTGTGCTCAACCCGACGCAGGAATCGCCCAGAAATCCTACATGTAGTGCGAATGAAACCATACTACGAAAGGCACTGAACGAGACAACTGGTAAATGTGCTCAAACATCAGATAAATACTCCTTTACAAAACTGTTCGACATCAGCGTACGCATCGGGACGATGTGTTTTGGGAGGGGGACTAATGCCGCATGTTGTTAGGCACCTACCGAAGTCTTGCGCCGCTTCCTGCTCTTATGAATTCTGCCACACCAACTGACAAGCCAAACGCTCCAAGCTACACGCGCCATGCAACGCTGGCTGCACGTGTCACCACATCACGGGCTGGAAAAGGAACGCTGGCGGTTTTTCGAGGAGCAGCTCGAGGCGAGACGCGAGAGAAGAAGTTGACGAGGTTTTGACTAGCGAGCTCACAACCTTTGTGTATTTAGTTGACGGGCACAAGTTCGCCATTAATAAATAGCTGTTTTAGCTTCCGGCACTGTATTTGTTCGTTACAATATGAATATGAAAGACGCCGTAGCGGAGGGCTCCGTAGATTTTGACCACCTGGGGATCTTTAACGTGCCTTCTGGCAGAATCATTTGCCCTACTATCAATGTACAAATTGTGAGACGTAGAATGATTTGTAGAGTCGCGATGATGGATTTGATTTGTGCTTAGTGCTGACAAAATAGGTGAATATTTTCTAGCATTGTGGTATGTATAGCATTGGGGTATTTAGGCAGTGGAATATGTATTGGCTTTCTTTCAACTTGGATTTCACGGATCGGTAACGCAGGGACGTTAGTTCAATCATTCAGAAAAATTCGAACGAAGAAATTTGTTAACACTGCTTTTAACTATATGCTTGTTTCTTTTCAATAATATAATGTACTATAATATAATATGATATAATATGATATAGGCCATATAACGTTTTATACATCCACCCTTTCAGTTTCAAAAAGAAAAAAACTTCGTCGAGATATTTGAGAGACAATATTCTGGCGCAAAAATAACGTAGTAGGTCCACTAACATGCAGAGCACTCATACTAACACCATAAAGTGGTTTGGGTCAGAGAAGCACTCACCAAGACTTACTCTTCTTGACTTAATGGTCCAGAAGGACGACAGCCGCACTGGGTTTGTCAGCATACCGAAGAACCCGACCATGAATTTTTTCTTGTATGTCTTTGCTACATTTTTTCCTATAATATTGCTTCATGGGGCATGACAGAAAAAAAAGCAGCTGGCCTCGTATTCGGCTGGTCTCGCGAAATTGCGGTCATTTAATAGTGGCTGCCTGCTGCCTCAGAAACGGACGCACGTGAAGTCGCCGCTGTTGTGTGCGTTATAAAAGTCGCGCTCGTGACCCTGTCTCCTATGAATAGAGTTCGTCCTATAACTAGCGACAGAATCTTTATTCTCCTGCCACAATGACCGGGGTAGTGCTTCTCTCTAGCGGAACCGATACGCGGGACGTAAAAGAGGGACCAAGAATGTTCACATTGCCCCAAATGCGTCGCACTTATATTGTAAGTCACTCGTTCCTCTACGGTAAAAGCCTCGTTCTTCTACAATTATGGTTGTCATAGATCGTAGTGTCACGAGAGGGTGAGAGAATGAATGGTCTTTCTTTCCTTCCATATTTAGGGAGTGACGGTCGTGGCGTGAAATGGCCTCATGCTTTGCAGACAGCCGACCAAACTAGAGCGTCAGAGTTGCGTCGTGGCCTAGTTTCTGTACTGTGATAAACACAGCTGCAGTGATAACTTGTGTTCGAAATTTCCGGAGCCCTCCACTACGACGTCTTTCATAATCACATGGGGGTTTTGGGAGATTAAACTTTACATATCAATCAATCAGGTTTTTACTTTTACCAGCACTACAATTGTCATCGCTTCCACCAACTCGTATTGTAGGCATTCGTCACACCGATGGAAGGAAACCAAGCGTAGATCGAAAAACTCTATATGACAATTTTTTACACACTTCCTCAAGAAAGTGCAGCAAGATTGAAAACTTGAGATGGTACATTTCTATATTGAAATACAAAGAGTCAACTGAAAAAAGAGGGCAGACAGTCCCAATCAACGCGGACATTACTGCTATAGCTAAAGAAACACGACTAAGTGAACAGCGTATTAGAATTAAAGAAGAGTTGAGTGAGATAGTGAAAGACAGAAAAAAAAGAAGAAATGAGGTGAAAAACCAGAAATGGGTGGAAATAAAGAAAAAAATACACCTTTAAAGCTGAAGAATAGAGACAAAGAAATTTTGATTAGAAGGCAGGAAGGTTAACCTGAAGAAAGCTTTCGGTTTGCTACCCTGGACTGGAGAAAGGGTAAGGGGATAGAAATTGCTTGAACTACGGGTCCTGCCGGACTCATTTTTGGTAGCTGGCCCCTGTCGTAAGAGCCATCGCTGAACCCTTCTGTGAAAAGAAGTGCTCCTACGAATGACTTACTCATTTAATAGTAGCAAGTTGAAAAATCTGAAGCCGACAAGAAACGATTACCTGATCAAGTGAAGTAAAGTCACATGCTGGCAATACAAAACGTCTTCAGCTTTTATGACGCCGCGTTGCCAACCCTGGGCAAATTATCCGCATCTTCAGCCAATACGGTGTCCGGTGTTCTAGGCGCTCCACCAAGCAGTGTTTGCAAAAACAATACAGTACACGTGGATAGGACACAGTCAAACGGGATGCTCAAATATGATCACGAACACATGGCACCAAGAATTTGCACACGGCACCATTATTTTGCACGTGCTCGAAGAACTTGGCACGGCAGGATACGAGTTACTTTATTGGCGAAGAAGGGAAGAGTCTGAAAGGCCTGGTGGGGCACGTCGTCAACCTCGGCGCGATAGAGCTGCAGAACCACGTGTGAAATCACATGGCTTCGGTCAAGTGCAGAGGCTGCAGAGTAGCTTCGTGACTACCCCAACCAGCCAATGCCACGGTGGACATCGATAAATACATTTTTCTTTGGGTGAAGCCTGGTCTCAGCGGCATTTCTTATCTTTTAGTCTTTTTGTGCAGCACCGATCTTTTGACACTTTGTTCGTGCTTGGCTGCCAGGTGTTGCGTTCGTTCCAGGCGCATGCATTTTTAAGGAATGCGTTCGTCGACACGGATTGCTGCGTTGCAGCCGCCTGGAAAAATCCCAGCACGGGAGACGGATCTACGCGCAAATATAGCTGCAGACGAATTCCAGTGATGGTGATAACAAAGTGAACACATTTAGCGCACGAAGTTTGTCTAGTGTCTCAGTTGACGTGATGTATGAAGTGAAATATAGAAGTGTTCTGCACAATGAAGAGTAAGTGCAACACTGTCAACGGAACTAGCAGAAGTATAAGAACTCGGGAAAGAAGAAATTGTTTTTCCTTTAAGAATCGACCAGCAGCTCTCCTCACTCGTATACAGTGGCAACTGAAAGTGGCGCCTACTAGCCCCGATTGAAAGGCAAAGCTAGATGATGATGTTGTTTGTAAGAGAATATAGGGTCCAGCCTAATAAGTTTTTGACTTGATTTCCGAAAGAGTCCTAGTGGTTATTAGTAAGGAAACATCGATTCCACTCGATAGCAGGATTTTCTACCATAACCCTCGTCCAGAGGAGAAACTTCACTATGAAATAATGCATGCCACAATGTGCCTAATTTTTTAGGAGCGAAGTTCATAATGGTGAGACCTGGACGGTTGTCGAGCGGCGTTAAGCGGCGTTGGTCATCGATTGTCGATCTTCAGCCATGTTCTGTACCCAGTAGCATCACCCTTCTCAAACAATAGATGGCGCTATTCCATAGAGATGCATGCAAACTGCAGCTGGGTGACGATATGATATTTTACCATTCTGCTGAGTTCGAGTGTACTTCTTGGCTTTTTTTTTAGTTTTCCGGGGTTCATTTGAAAAACTCGTTGTTCTGTTTTTTTTTTGTCAGCCATTCCTATATCGCCATGTGCCCGTTGTGGGTGTTGTGTTTCACTTTCATCTAATGTTATTTTTATATTGCCTGCCCTGTATCTGCTAAAACATCACAGCAGCAACGTTATTGGCCAGATATTTAACGCATCATATTTTTATAGCGCCAGATACTCATATTGCTGAGGAGGTTGTCGACAATTTCTCCTCTACTGTTTTTAATATATGCTTCTGATGTTTATTGCATTGCCGAAATAGCAAAATCTGGTACTGACTTCTCTTTATAAACAAAAGACAGAATATTATAAACCTTAGGCTAACCTTCTACCCGGTTCTTTGTTCCCGTCCTCTTGCGCGTCCGCTGGAGAAAGGGTATAGCAATTGATGTAGTATGAGTAACAGTGTGTCCGAAACATGTTTCATACATTGACCAGCGTGGCTACGAGCAGAGATTCATAATTTGCGCAAACGATGCAACTTTGTCTATCTTTATGATAACGAGAGCACGATACACCGTTTTGCGCTAGGTGTTCGGCCCTCAATACACTAGTCCTAGTGCATCATGTCTTTACTACATTCTAAGTGATAATGCTGTAATTTATTTCTTTCTTTATACTTATTTAATTTCGTGGCTTAAGTTGCACAACATTTTCCTTGTCGATTGGCTTAGCTGTTGCTGTTGTTGCAGGGATGCAAGGTCACTTCCGAAACTGACACGAGGTTCGTCATTGCCGTTCATCGTCGTCATACCTATAAGGTAAATTACCCATGGTCTACGGTATTACTAAATGCTTGTAGTGGGAAGTCAACGGTGCTATTTTTTTACTCAAAGGCAAAGATCATCCTACATTTATACCATGTACGTGTTAAGAAAAGTAATCAACTGATTAGTCGAACGAGTATGAAAGTATGAAGAACTGCAAGGAGTTACACTGCCAAAAGAAAACATGACCTTTTTTATAGAAAAAAATTTTTAATTGACATAGTCCAGACATTAGTGTGCGTCAAAAAATGTTAACATGGATAAAAACCTTTTTTTTTTTGCAAGGGCACACGCGTCAATCCTGCTATAAAGGGTACACTCATGACACTGACCCATCCCCCTTCAAAAATATAAATAAATAAATGAATGACCTTCTCCGTTGCAAAAAACTGTGACTATGGTGTGAGAGATAAATACTATTTTATACCTCTTCACTTCTTCCGTCTCCCTGGTGGCGAAGTTGATTTGTTTTATAAGCGATGGGTTTGCTCTTTCTTGTGGTGAGGAGCCACCAACTGACGTCATTAAAATTATGGTTTTGAAGACTGGCATAATTTCCTTTCGAAAGTAGGTTACCCTGTGTCAAACATGTCTGTCAAATGTGATAGCTCCCTGCTGTGATGGTTTACAGAAATTCCCGCTATCCCACGATTTAACAAGATGCACAGACCAGATGTATAAGTGCTTGAACACTTGCGTAGAGATTATCATCCAAAATTGGCAGCACCAATAATACAACCAGTCTGTAGTTATGGTGGCACCGGTACTGTATACTGAATCAGCTCATAAAAAGCGTGTGCCCCTGATGCTTCCTATCTGTATGGTAGTATACAGAGGCACGGCGCACATTGATGGTTGTCGCACGTGATTTGTAGTGCCTCGGCTGGAAAGAGGTAAAGAGGTGTAAGTTCCCGTCCTCGTAAATCTCCCCAACGAGCAGGCAGGCTTGTGCCGGCTTATCGGCAGGGTCTCCCGACAACAGCATCCACTCTTGCAAATAAACAAAAACGAAGCAATAACATTATAATGCAGCAAGTGAGATGTATGGGTAAAAATGAAGTTCATGGACGACAGCATGAGAAGGGGAGAACTTTGTAGGCAGAGGGTTCTAACACGACCATGCAAACCTTACAATGAACAGCCACCAGGGCGTTCCTTTGAACATATTCAGCGGAGCGCGCAGACCACCAGTAGGCGTTGATTAAATACCCGTCATGCTTCTCCACCTCCGGTTCCCTTCCATCCCTATACTGTGCCTACATTTGCGGAGGGTTAGAAGGCTGCGATCCACTGGAGCGTAGCCGCTCTACGCATATGCTTTACGCTGCGCCTTAACGCTTCACGAAAGACGTGTCCCTATGAGCTACACAAAAACACAGCCACTAAAGGCATGAGCATGCAACGAAAGATGTTGCTGTTACGTGGGGGATCCGACGTGCGCAAATGGACACTTGTTTACCTACATACACATACATACATACATACATAAATACATACATACATACATACATACATACATACATACATAATCATCATCATCATCATCATCATCATCATCATCATCAGCCTGACTATGTCCACTGAAGGACAAAGGCCTCTCCCATGTTCCGCCAGTTAACCCGGTCCTGTGCTTGCTGCTGCCAATTTATACCCGCAAACTTCTTAATCTCATCTGCCCACTTAACCTTCCGTCTCCCCCTAACCCGGTTCCCTTCTATGGGAATCCAGTTTGTTACCCTTAATTACCAGCGGTTATCCTGTCTACGCGCTACATGCCCGGCCCATGTCCATTTCTTTTCTTGATTTCAACTATGATATCCTTAACCCCGGTTTGTTCCCTGACCCACTCTGCTCTCTTCTTGTCTCTTAAGGTTACCCCTACCATTTTTCTTTCCATTGCTCGCTGCGTCGTCCTCAATTTAAGCTGAACCCTCTTTGTAAGTCTCTAGGTTTCTGCTCCGTAGCTAAGTACCGGCAAGATACAGCTGTTATATACCTTCCTCTTGAGGGATAAGGGCAGTCTACCAGTCATAATTTGAGAGTGCTTGCCGAATGTGCTCCACCCCATTCTTATTCTTCTAGTTACTTCAATCTTGTGGTTTGGCTCTGCGGTTATTACCTGTTCTAAGTAGACATAGTCTTTTACAACTTGAAGTGCACGATTACCTATCTCGAAGCACTGCTCTTTTCCGAGGTTGTTGTACATTACTTTTCGTTTTCTGCAGATTAATTTTAAGACCCAGCTTTCTACTTTCCTTGTGTAACTCCGTAATCATGAATCATGATTACGGATTACAGTGCCGCGATGGCATAGTGGTTAGAGCATCCGCCTCGCATGCAAAAGGTCGTCGTTCAAATCGCGGTTCCGCGCAGCTCCCAACCGGATAACAAAAAGTCCGCCTAATGAAACTGAAGAGGCCTAGGGTGCGGCCTCACCGGTAACCACCGCCTGGAACGCACTCCCTCACCAGAGAAGGACTGGCCACCCTGGTGCAGTATCTGGCCACTACCTTCCACATGAATACGTCAAATAACTCACGGCCCTCAGTCCCCAGCAGCTGCGAAGCAACTGACCACGGCGGTGGTTAGATCTGCAACCCAGCAGAAGGTGCTAAAAATGTCTAGATTCGGACAGGCCGCCATTGAAAACCTGAACTTGGCAACGTTTAACGCTAGAACCTTATCTAGTGAGGGAAGTCTAGCTTTACTATTCCAGGAGATGGAGAAGGTGTTAAATGGGATATAATAGGGCTCAGTGAGGTTAGGAGGATAGATGAGGCCTGTACAGTGCTACTGAATGGGCACGTCCTTTGCTATCGGGGCTTGGCAGACAGAAGAGAACTGGGAGTGTGGTTCCTAATTCACAGAAACAAAGCTGGCAACATAGAGGAATACTATAGCATTAATGAAAGGGTGGTAGGTATTGTAATTAAACTGAATAAAAGATACAAGATGAATGTGGTACAGGCTTACGCGCCTACATCCAGCCATGAGGACGCTTCAGTGAAAGCTGCTATGAAGGACGTGGAATCCGGCAATGAGTAAGGTAAAAACACAGTATACTATAGTGATGGGTGACTTTAATGCAAAGGTAGGAAATAAGCAGGCTGGAGACCAGGCAGTAGGAGATTATGGCATCGGCACTAGAAACGCCAGAGGAGAGCTACTAGTAGAATTCGCAGACGCAATAATTTGCGGATTTTGAATACCTTCTACCGAAAACGAAAAAGCCGCAAGTGGACATGGAGGAGCCCTAATGGCGAAAATAAGAATGAAATAGACTTTATAATGACTGCACGCCCAGGAATCGTGCAGGATGTGGAAGTGGTGGGCAAGGTACGATGCAGTGACCATAGAAAGGTACGGTCTCTAATTCAACTAGACATGAAGAAGGAATGACAGAAACTGATACCAAGAAGCCAATCAGTGAGCTAGCACTTAGAGGGAAAGTACAGGAATTCAGAGTGTCGCTCCAGAACAGGTACTCGGCTCTTAGTGAGGAAACCAACCTTAGCAAAGATACAATGAATGACAATCTGACGAGTATCATTACGGAGTGTGCAGTGAAAGTTGGAGGCAGGGTAGTTAGAAAGGACACTGGCAAGCTTTCCCAGGAAACGAAGAATCTAATTAAGAAGCGTCAAATCATGAAAGTCTCAAGTACAACAGAGAAAATAGAACTGGCAGAGCTTTCGTAGTTGATTATTAGGCGTAAGGTATGCGATGTAAAAAGGTAGAACATAGAGAGAATTGAACACGCTCTGAAAAACGGAAGAAGCGTCTAAGCAGTGAATAGAAAACTTGGGATAGGCAAAGATCGGATGTATGCACTAAAAGACAAACAAGGCAAAATAACTACCAATATGAATAGGATAGTTATAATAGCGGAGGAGTTTTACTGAGATCTGTACAGTAGGCGGGACAACCACGACTTTAATACTATAAGAACTAGTAGTAACCCAGAAGACAACCCACCAGTAATGATAGAAGAAGTCGGAAAAGCTTTGGAGAGCATGCAAAGAGGCAAAGCTGCTGGTGAGGATCAGGTAACATCAGATCTGCTGAAAGATGGAGGACAGATTGTGTTAGAAAAACTAGCCACCCTGTTTACGAGGTGTCTCTTGATGGGAAGGGTACCAGAGTCTTGGAAGAACGCTAACATCATCTTAATACATAAGAAAGGAGATGACAAGGACTTGGAGAATTACACGCCGATTAGCTTGCTCTCCTAGTATACAAGCTATTTACAAAGGTAATTGCTAACAGAGTAAGGAAAACATTAGAATTCAATCAACCAAAGGAACAAGCAGGATTTCGAACAGGCTACTCAACCATGGACCACCTTCATACTATCAACTAGGTAATAGAGAAATGCTCAGAATTTAACCAACCACTATACATAGCCTTCATAGATTACGACAAGGCGTTTGATTCAGTAGAAATATCAGCCGTCATGCAGACACTGCGGAATAAAGGGGTAGATGAAGTATATATACACATTCTGGAAGAAATCTACAGGGGATCATCTGCTACCATAGTGCTTCATAAAGAAAGCAACAGAATACCAATCAAGAATGGTGTAAGGCAGGGGGACACAATCTCCCCGATGCTATTTACCGCGTGCTTACATGAGGTTTTCAGAAGCCTAGAATGGGAACAGTAGGGATTAGAGTTAATGGAGAGTACCTTAGTAACCTGCGCTTCGCCGATGACATTGCATTGCTGAGTAACTCAGGGGACGAATTGCGACTCATGATTACATACATACATACATACATACATACATACATACATACATACATACATACATACATACATACATACATACATACATACATACATACATACATACATACATACATACATACATACATACATACATACATACATACATACAAATTCGCGACAAGTCATCCTCACTTGGAGACACGACTTTTCTCATTCCTGCTCACTATTGGCAAGGAAGACACCACAAACACTAAGATAAATTAAGCATTATCCTGCCCATTTTTCTCTTAAATACGTCTGCTTGAAATACTTTGCTTCGCGTGATCGCTTGGGTGAAGGCAGTACCCTGCTTAATGAGACGTTTGAACGTGGAACACTTCGGTTGCTTCCTCTAATTATTTTTTGCACCTTTTCAGGAAATTTTTGAATGTTAGCAGAAAACTATCGTTTGAATTTGAAAAAAAAGTGAAGTATTAGGCGCTCATTCTTCTTTGATAGACAATGCGTTAATTAAAACTAACAAAGAACCCCACTGCGGTGGTCTAGTGGCTACGTACTCGCCTGCCGATTGTCGCTGTATCGAAGCCCGGCTGCGGCGGCTGCATTTTCGATGGAGGTCAAAATGCTCGTAGGCCCGTGTGCTCAGATTTGGGTGCAAAAAAACCTCAGGACCCCAGGTGGTCGATATTTCTGGAGCCGTTCACTATGGCCTCTCTCACAAGCATATGATGGTTTTGGGAACGTTAAATCCCACGCATCAATCAATAGAAACTAACAGAAAGTCAAGCCAAAGAGCACATGAATTGTAATTTGTAGTGATTGAGACGTACATATAAATAAATTCAAGTCGACAAAAAGAGATCTTGTCGCCGAACGATAGTGAACACTCCAAGTACCATTGTCTACTGAACACTCAAGTACCACTATCTCGCATCTTTTCATGATATATTCATCATATAGAAGTACCACCATCCAGCGGATATTTCAAGGACTCAACAAGAGGTGGTTACCTACTACTGCGACAACGACTGCTACTAATATTACTACTTCAGACATCGTGGACGCACTACCTACAGCTTAAGGAAGCTTCGACCTCAAATACCTCTTTTATTCAAATGCTGTTGATGAGTGCCAGTTTGAGTACTCCTATATTTCAGCCTGTATTTACAAAATATTTCGAAGGCTCGATTTGTAGCTCTGTGTAAATCTTAGTAATGTTTGTCAATTAAAAGTGATCATAAGGTTGAATTTTTAAAGCTGGTGAATATTTTGGACAGAAACTGTTGTAGAATGCTCGAGTTTGTTTGAAGACTGTCACCTTGGCAGTCAAAACCTGCTTTAAAAATTGTAGCTATTTTATTCAAAAACTAGTCAAATTTTATTCTATTCCTAATCATATTTGATTCGGTTACACCACTATTCGATTCCCATGCGATTCAGTTCTAAAATTCACTACTAGAACACCCCTACTGCTCTTGCTCATTTGACTACTCCATAAGGTTGAAGAAAAAAATTGAAGAACAAAGAAGAACAACGAAAACACACCTCAGTCATTGAGCGAAAATTGAGTTAATATGACGTTTGTGTTTCTGCAGCGATTGAACAAAGCTAGCAAGAAGTAACCAACTTTGGCCATGAAAATATTTAAGAATGTTAGATAGAGTTTTCAAACGTTGCACAGTTTGGATATTTATCAAAGGAATAGTGTTGTTCAGTGTTTCATTTGGTTGGAAACTATTATCGAACGTCACCCTTCTCCCATACTGAACAACAATGAAACAGGCCAAGGTAGGCATAGCACTCACTAACCACACTTTAAAAAAAGAAATACACAACGTGTGCTAACCTGAAAAGCACTCGCTCACCTAGTGCACAGTCATAAACGTTGTTTTAGCTGTGTACTTGCATCGTTTTGGCACCGTCTAACTCAAAAGAGGAGGTGGTGTTACGGTTCTCTAGTTTTAAAGCTCTCTATCTTGAGGAACGCCACTAGGAGGAGGAAGAAAGTTTAAGCGGAAAGAGAGGGAGGTTAGGCAGTTCTTAGACCGGCTGGCTACCCTGTGCCAGGGAAAGGGGTGAGGGGAATAAAAAATGTTAGAAAGAAATGTTGCGAAAAGAGAGAGAAATTACAAAAATATGCGACAGTAGCTTTTCCATAAGGCCATGGATGTAATAACTTTTGATTCAACAGGAGAAGGTCTGTCAATGCCAGGAGATTGAGAGGGGGGATGGAGTGGTGGTGTTTAAATGCTCAATTCTATGCTGAGTTTTCTAAGACAATCAATGGCGTGCTAATGGTGGCAAAGTGCGAGAGGATCGCATTCGTTCTGAGCAATTGCGAAGCCCTGAAATGTCCTCTAAAGAACTCAGATTGAGAGCCCATGCTCTACTTCATGCTACTGATCTGCATACAAAGGCACCTGGGTACCCTCAATTGTGAGTGGTCTGTTTCCTGAGCACCAGATAGTAAGGTGTAGGACATTTTGTAGAGAGTCGAAAATTGCGCAGTTCCACCGAGCTTTGTCTGCAGTTTTGTTACATCTGTAAAATTGGCACGTCTTGCCGTTAACGATTTCGTAAAAAAGCTAGGTATGTATTAGACCTGCATCAGTCCTGATGTGAGCTGACGAAGTTGTTCTTCTTGTGAAATATTAATACAGGCCAAAATGGTCAACGTTTCTACGGTGTTCCGTTAAGTCAGGGAGAGACTTCATGAGAGCTGGCTTTCAAGAAGCATTTCCAATGAGCTAATCTCTTTGTACTCAGTGTATCCACGCTTATGGAAATTATACTAAAATTGACCTATTAGGCACCGATTGGATGAATGTACATCCTTACTGGACCCTATCTCATATTTTGTGGTCAGATATTGTTTAGCACACTTGGATAGTCATACTAACGAAAACAGTTGGCCACGCAGCCTCTGGTCACCGACCATCCCTATACTTTATATAGAAACAAGATCTTCTGTTTGTCAAAAAGGCATCGGTACGTGCACAAAAGCTTTGGCCATATTTTATTGCAGGCCAGTACTACAGCTTCACGTCAAACAAACACCTTTCAGTAATCACTGCGCAAAACGCCGTCTTGTATGTCACGACTGACGCACTCCTTTTTTCAGCCATATGAGTAACACATGTATATTTGTGTCGCCTAGAGAGAAAACATGGCAGAGAACGAAATTAGGTTGGGTAACCAGTTCAGAAAAGCCGCATTGCTGTCCTTTATGTGGGATCGGAAAGCGGGAGAAGAAGAGATGTAGGGGAAAGCGCGGAGAGAAAGAGAAATACAACACATGATAGAGCAGACACACAACTATGCAGTCATATACATATCCATCAAGTTCGCGTGGTACAAAACATCGCTGTGACAGCCAATACTCCACATTGGTTTCTAGGGGCGAAGCTTGTTAAGGCGTGGGTCGTGCATCTTCTCCATGTAGTAGCGACCTCTCGTTTTAGTACTTGGAATGTCGGCTGGATGGTGGTAATTGTATATGGTGGTGAATATGAGATGAAAATATGCGAGATGGTGGTAATTGGAGCGTTCACCAGATGGATGGACAGACGCCCCCGGTGGAGTATTCATGGTTTACCCTTCGAAGCTTCGCCCAACTCATCATCTTTCACTCCGTGAGTAGGCTGTGTTTTTTAAGTATGATACTCTGTCTTGGGGACTTTCGACGCAAAAATTTTGGTCTGTCTGTGCATTTGTCTGTTTGTACGCCTTTAACGGTACCCTAAACGGCACCAAATTGGCCAAACGATACCCAAATGGCCGACCCCATCAGCAGCGCCCACCGCTATTGCTCGAGATTCAGTGTTCATACTTGTGCGATCGTCAATTAAAAAGCAATTATTGCGCATATCTTAGACACCATAACAACACGTCAATATTCTGTATGTGTGTCTCTTATCAAGAAATCCATACATAATTATTTCTAAAGACCGTAGCGTTCATCACGTCGCGTTGACCATGCAACGCTAGCACGAAAAGGCAAACGTTTCCAACGCTTTGCTAAGACGACACGGTGCTGGCACCTACCCTTCGCCTTGCGTTCTACACCTTATCACCTCCGGGACGAGTGCGCAGGGCGTGCGCGATTCGTTTTAAATGCTAAACATTTCTTGGCGAACTTCTATCTATCTATCTATCTATCTATCTATCTATCTATCTATCTATCTATCTATCTATCTATCTATCTATCTATCTATCTATCTATCTATCTAGCTGCCTACAACTTTTAGCTCTCCTGGCCGTTTCAATACCTGTATCAATACCAAACTTCGTTTGGCATAACATGATTGTTTCGAGATCATATTTGACTAGTCATAACATGAAAATCGTGATAAGTATATCATGAATCTCATGATTTGCATTTCATGGTCCTGCAGCTCCTGCAGTAATTTCGTTCACATGGCATGTTGCAAAACTAGTATGGTATGGCATGATTGCATGGTGAACACAAGCGACAGACCCTAACATGAAAATCATGACATGCGTGTCATGTAACAACATGACTACATGTCACGGTCATGATGCGCTCGCGGCCGTTTCGCTAGCGCCACATATACCAAATTTGGTATTACGGTACGTGAATGGATGACGAAGGTATGTTACTGGTGCAAACATGATAATCATGAGATCCGTGTCATGCAACAACATGAATACATACCCGCTCATGATGCGCTGCTGACCGTTTCGCTAGCTTCACATGTACCAAGCTCGGTATTACGCGACGCGAACAGACGACATACGTAAATGACACACCCAAACATGAGAATCGCGACATTCGTGTCATGTAACAGCATGACATCATGGCACACTAATAATGTGCTAGCGGCTGTTTCGCTATCTTGAAATACGCCAAAGTTGGTATTACACCCTGCCGCGGTAGTCTAGTGGCTAAGGTACTCGGCTGCTGACCCGCAGGTCGCGGGATCGAATCCCGGCGGCGGCGGCTGCATTTCCTATGGAGGCGGAAATGGTGCAGGCCCGTGTGTTCAGATTTGGGCGCACGTTAAAAAACCCCAGGTGGTCGAAATTTCCGGAGCCCTCCACTACGGCTTCTGTCATAATCATATAGTGGTTTTGGGACGTTAAACACCACATATCAAATCATCAATTTGGTATTACGTGACGCCAATAGATGACGAAGGTATGTGGCTGGTCAAACATGATAATCATGAGATGCGTGTCATGTGAGAACATGACTACATGCCACAGTCAAGGCGCCAATACATTTCGACGTGACGCAGTGTGTGTGCTCGCCGGCGTTCATTTCGTTGCGTCACGCCGGCGTTGCCACGCCAGGCACTTGTCCTTCCATATACTCGCAGGCGCGCACCGCGCTGCGTTGTTTTGACACATGCGCGTTTCAGCGCGTTCGGCGTCTCTACATCACGGAAAGAGGGAGGCACAGTGTTGTCTGGGTAACGCATTGGTGCGAAATGCAGCATGTCGCAATTCGCGCTGGTTGCCGTCGGGCCACGCCGACGGTCACTGGTCGCGCCTGGCGTCAGACTATTAGAGTGCTCGCGTTTTGCTAACGTAGCGTCGCTGTGCCCAGCGTGCGCGCACGTCAATGATATATTGGAGTATATTGGACCTTTCATGATGCGCTCGCGGCCGTTTTGCTAGCTCCACCTATACCAAATTTGGTGTTACGTGACGTCAAATGAATACAAAATATATGACTGGTGCAAAGATGATAATACTGACACGTGTGTCTTGTAAAAGCATGACAACAAATCAAGCTCATAGCGTGCTCACGGCGGCGTCGCTAGCTCCACATATACTAAATTTGGTATCGCGTGACTGGATAAGATGAAGGCCCCGCCGCGGTGGTCTAGTGGCGAAGGTACTCGGCTGCTGACCCGCAGGTCGCGGGTTCAAATCCCGGCTGCAGCGGCTGCATTTCCGAAGGAGGCGGAAATGTTGTAGGCCCGTGTGCTCAGATTTGGGGCACGTTAAAAAACCCCAGGTGGCCAAATTTTCCGAAGCCCTTCACTATGGCATCTGTCATAATCATATATTGGTTTTGGGACGTTAAACCCCGCATATCAATCAATGGATTAGATGAAGGTAAATGACACACCCAAACATGATAATCATGGCACGAAAGTCATGTACGGCATTATTTACTTCCACCTCGTATGCATGTGGTGATTTTAAAGTGACATAACGTTTCTCATTCCTGCTTTGGGTATCATCGATTCCCGTTGTACGTTGTATCTGCCAATTTTTTCCTCGACTTCTCTCGCCCTCTTAGGAGAGCACATGAGAGCGCTCCGAAACGGCTAGTACCTCCCTGTAGTGGACATGGCATAAACCTCCCTGTAGGAAATGGCATAAAACTCCCTGTAGTGGACAATCACGCAGGGCAATCACGCAGGATGTGGCGCGGTTTAACCCCATGGTCTCCTCGCAATGACAGGGATAATTGTGAGCGTTGTCGGCTATCGCAATACGAAAAGATTAATATTAATGGAACGTGGCACATAACCATTCACGATAAATCAGTGCGGCATCGCTTCGACTTGGTCCAGTTGACACATGGACCTTCATCAAAGAACGCGGGTGGTGTTGACGATTGGTCTGATTAGTCAGGCTGCTAGACGGGCACTATGGAGATGACACGATCTCCAGTCGAAGTGTTCGAAGACTGCTGGCAGCGTCAGAGCTTGAAAAAGGTATGGTAGCTTCCTGTGTTTCTTCGAGAGCTGCCTGAGCATCAGCATTGGCGTGTTCATTTTTTATGACGGCGCAATAACCTGGAAGCCATCTAAAATCGCATGGTACTCTTTCTCGTGTGCTGTATGAAGAAGACATACAGGTTTGCACGTATCTATCATGTTCTTCTAAACAACCACAGCGAAAACTATTTCAAAGCAGCAGTCACTTATTATGAACAGGTATGACAGGTGTTAGAATTACGAATGTTGTGAAGTTTTTTTTTTCGTTTTTCTAAATAGCTGTGAATTGAACGCTGTCAAAGTGATTGCTTAGATGGGTTGTGTCTTTAGAAGCCTCTTAACTTTGGCGCTTACATGCATGCAAAAGTCGCTATTTGTAAAAGAACTGTTCTATGACTAAAAAAAAGGCAGCCAGTGAAAGAAGTAAAAATTGCTTCCCTTCCAACGACGCATCGCTCCCCTTTGAAGCACGCTTTCTTTGTTTTTGTTTAATTTCATGGCAGTGATAACATACTAACACATTTCTTTCCAAGCAACAAAGCGGTCAGTATCACATGGTGTTGACATTTTGAGGTCAGCTGAGATGTAAATAGCTTATTTCATAACACTTGAGTATACAAAGAAAAAGATAAAAGAGCAAGAGAAGGAGAAAAAAAAGGCAAATACGCTTCTTATCTACACGCCGCCTGCGACCATAAGAGGCGCCACTCGCTTTCACGGCGGCAAACTGTCCAGACGCTTTCATTTACCGCGGATGGAGCATTAGCTAACACCCGAGCCTCAAGGAGCTATAGGAGCTATATACTCGACAAGCTGCAGCGACCGTGCACTGGTTTCATGGAGGCACTGCTTTCATCTTACACTGTCGCATAGCGACGGCTCTCATTTTGCGGTCGCCATACCGGGTATACGCCCAGTATTTAAACCCACAAGCATAAGCTGTGCACTTAAGAAAAAAATTAATATAGAACATTAGCCAAATAATGACGCTCTCAATGCATTTATTGTGACCAAAGCAGGCTCTTTCATCGAACGTCACCTTCTAAAAAACCAGCTCTGTCAAAGTGTGCCTTTTTTTCTTCATACTGTAGAGTTTTGCTTATCATTATTCTTGCATTTGAGCCACTCTAACCCGTTTCGACGAGCTGAAGAATTTGAATGCAAACAATGGATGGCTGAAGAAATTGCGTGTATTCTGATTAATTAAAATTTACATTGCTACGTAGTGCATAACTTATAAGCAAGAATCGATAGTAGCGAGTATTATCGTCTTAGTGATTGCGCTACGGAAAAGGCTCATGGAGGAAATAAACGATAGTGTATACTGACCACTTTTCATTCTTTGCGATAAGACCTCGGTTAATAAACCTGATGCGTGAAAATGGTGAGTAGCCCAGAGTGTTTGATCCATGACGGCTTACTCTAATAACGCGAAAGAGCCTTATCATGCTTTTTCGTTTTCAGCCACATTTGGCTGAGACTGCCTTAACTCTTGAGCTGGAAGCTTTTCAAAATCTAGCATTTGGCAAGAAGAAATGTGAAAAGCTTTTAAAGAGGGAGAAATCAAATTAGTACTCGAAATCGTCTACGTTCGTTGCAAATTGTAGCATAAGCGATTAAAGGCGACGGAAATGAAGCAGTGCTCTTTATGAAGTGTGTAGCAGAAAGAAGAGAGGACGCTTCCTCCCACTGAAGTGTTTGTTCTCGCAATGCCTTCGCCTCAGTAACGACATCGATAATCACTGCAGTTCAAAGAGCAGAAATAAACTGACAACCGCGAACTTTGAAGTGTATTTTTTAAGAAGGCAAAAGAAGCGTACACTAGCAAAGCAATGTGATGCATACAGTTTGGTATCTACAGCCGTAATCACTTCAATACAGATACAAAATACTATCACACTCGTGCAGTAACTATATATTAAATGGGAACGTCAACGAAGGGAAAGGTGTTGGTGACTGCACGAGTAAAGGAGGGATTTGGCTTCATCCTTGTTGTTTTTGCAGTGATCGCGTCTGTAGGCACCGCAACTTCAGAATAACGAACATTAAAAAAAATCTCGGTGATTTTCTGCGTATTCCATTCAAAAAGTTTAGGGTAACACATTTGGTATGTAGTGCATATTTCATTTCAACAAACTTGAAGACGAGGGCTCATTTTTTAGATCAACTTAATGAAGTTTTCTGCTCTGCAGTAATGGCGTAGACAATGCGTACCACCTCGAAATCACCTATCTATTGACGGCGAAATGCGGGATAGGCATGTGCTCAAGACGGGGGCAACGGTAGGGTGGTGGCCCTTTCATGGTCACCCGAGAAAGGCGGGGACACGAAATCTGCCAATAGATTGACTTGACGGGAAGGGGCCGCTGCGATTTACCTTCGCCCTCCACCTGAAGGGAAACCCTGCGCAAGTCTATGGACTCTGGTGCAGATATCTTGTGCATGCAGTGAGCCGATATGAAGCGACAGCGCGGGAAACGAAAACGAGCGATGTGGACTTGAGTACCTGCGCAGAACTATCAGATATAAAAATTATTGGCAGTGTTCATTCTTACCAGGCTCTCTGGACAGCATTGCCTTTATGTCTGCCTTATGGAAACCAGTCTGAATGAAAATTGTGAAATAATTTCAAAATAGATGGCACTTCGCAATTATGACATGATAGCTGTTATGGCAAATACTGCTCTGTACTTGAGTGAATATTCTGTTTAGTGAACTTTCAGTTAAGTGAAATATTTGTGTCTCTCGAAGTTCACTCAGATATGGGTTCACTGTAGTTTGATGTTTATGTATGTATATGTGAATAAAATAGATATGAATATATAATATCAAATGAATTCATGGCCATCATTATTCTTCTGTTTAAACTAACGCTTACTGGTGCAGTGCATGCAGTGTCCGAGAAAATGGTCAGTCCCTACGTACAACATATAGCGCAAAGTCAACTTGTGGTTATAATTAGGCGTAACAGTAATTTATGTGAGGGTTGCTCACTAGCTTTCACATGAGTAAGCATTACTATCCATCTGACCAAAAAAAAAGCGGTGAGTCGATCATATAGGGTGATCGTCGTCGTAAAGAAATAAATGTAAAAAGCAACAATTTCTTTTCCAGTGCCGTCTTTGAAACCAGTGTCTTAGCAACTGAGCTCCCATGCTTTAAGGCTGCGAAATGGCTGAGCAGTATAAATGATTTCAGTCGTACGTATGGAAACTTTAAAACGGAAGCTCTTGGAATGAAGGTGATACAAGATAACCGCCAGACTATTTACAGGCAATCTTCCTGAAATTCCTGCAGCCACGGCCCGGTCCGGGCGTAATTTTTGTCGATGCGGCCTTATCAAGTGTGAAGACCAAGGGTCGGCATTCAGCTCTCCTACAGTAGAGTACCGAGCACTCTGAATTGTTAACCACTTTTCCTAAACACACAAGCAGTAGTACGGCGCCAACAACAAATGAATCCCCAAGAACGACTTGGCACTATGGCAGCCTCGAACGAACTGAGACTGTATTATTTTGACGTCCCATTCCTCAAATATCAGACATTGCAAACAATACACACAAGAACAGCGCCATGCGAGGGTGCTGCCTTTTAGCTAATAACTAATGTGACACTCTTCCCCTCTTAAGAAGAATAACTAGTGGAGTACCTAATCACTGAATTTGTCAATCTTTGGCTGTGTCGCAGTATTGGTATTCCGGGTAGCGGGCCTTCATGTGCGCGTGAACAGGGACGCGCACACATGAAGGCTCCCTAATGCCAGGCACACCACTGTCACTTACAGTAATGTCACCATCTAAGGCACTCCCAGGAGAACTTCTAGGAATCTCGTAAGTCTCTTGCTCCGGCGTGTCAAGAACAGTTGATGCATAAGAAGCAGGCTGCTTCTGTTAAGGTGTAGCCGTAGTGTTAGCGCTGTGCACCGCGTATTTGTCAGTAGGCGATGGTGGTTCTGTCTGGGCTATGTGCAAGTGATCGCCAGAAGCCACATCTGCTCGCTTTCTTGAGTCTACCACTTGACCATTAGTCCCAACGCCAAATTTTGGCTATATGAAACCTTTCGGGGGAGGAGGAGACGACTGGCCTAGCCATATCAACTGGCTCAAGGCATGCTTCATGGCGAACGACATACCTGCCGGCTAGTGAACATCCGTATTCATCAGCTGCTGCGGACAAAAGATCTATGCGTTGCTTGACAATTTGGCGAATCCGGGCCAGCCAAGTGACATGACGCTGGACGAGATCCTCTTGCTGTTTGGCAACACTACTTCCCGAACCATTCTGCTGTAGCGCATCTCTTTAACTCACGCGTTAGTACTGATGGAGAGTCCGTCAGCAACTTCATCATGGCACGAAAGAGCCTTTCGTAGTAATTTCGGAAAAATAACTTGAAATCATGCTCCGAGACCGCGTATAGTGTGTGGCATCAACAGCGCCGATATCCAAACAAGATTGCTCTAAAAATCGGACTTGACCTTCAAAGACGCCATGCAGACCACTCTAGCAATGGAAGCAGATATAAATCTCAGCATATCCACGGAGTAAATGATGATGAGTGGGGCGAAGCATCCGTTCGTCCATGCTTTCTTTCTTGCTTCCGTCCCACCGTCCGTCCGTATGGTCGTCCGTGTGTCCATCAGGCGGTCCGTGCATTCGTGCCTCTGTCCGTTTGTTCATTCATCCGTGCATCCGAATGGATGGAGGCATGAAGGCACGCGTGGACGAGTAGACGGATGGAAGGAAGCACGGACGGACTCACGGACGCACGGACGTGTGGAAGGAGGGAAGCAAGAATGAACGGACGGACAGAAGCACGGGCGCATGGACGGACAGACATACGGACGGGCTCATAGACGGAAGCCCGGACCGACGAACGCATTGCTGAACGGAAGCACAGACAAATAGACAGACAGACAGATGGATGCATGCATGGAAGGACAGAAGCCCGGACGAATGGACGTACGGAAGAACGGACGGATTGACGGACGGAAGAACGGATGTATGGACGGAAGCATGGATGGATGAACACACGGGTGGGCGGACAAACGGAAGCATGCACGGAAAGACGGACGGGTGGATGCACAGATGGACGGAACCACGGACGGACGAACGGAAGCTTGAACACACAGGTGGGTGGACAGAAACTTGAATAAAACGTAAACATAAAAGGTATTTGCTGTAGCTTTTGGGTTTAAAATGATTGTTCATCAAAAATAACGGATGAACGCATAGACAATGCAGGACTAATCGATCTGAAGAACCTGCATACTTTTTATAAGTGTAGCCAATGCATCGCTAAAGTAGTAGTTCTTAGCCTCTTTCATTTTAGCTTGTAATTTACTTTTGAGGGCATCAAATAACGAAGCAGTATCATTACACTTGGAGTGACGATTCTTACGTAACTTCTTTATACGACGAGTGGGATGAAGTATTTCTGAATTCCGCCATATGTGTCTTGGTTTCATTTGAGGCACATACTTTAATATGCATTCACGCATAATGTCACAAAACCTAAGAAGGAGCGCATATATATTGCGAAATTTGCTACATTTTGAAAATCCTCCAAAGATGAGGCTGAAGTGTAAAATACGGAACTATTATTAACTTTAAAATGTTCTAAACTGTTTTAATTTCAAGTTTTTGAGGATAACGTGCTAAGTTCAGGGTAACTTATACAGCTTTTTGGTAAGAAAACCTTTCCATGACTTGACATTTTACCCCGTTTGATAGGAGACCAAGCCCCATAATAAAGTAAATCTGAAGCTCTGTAGCTAACTGCACCAAAACGCTTGACTATAGGAATATTAGCAGTGTTTGAGCATTGATATCAAAACGCGCAGAAGGGTACACGAGTGGTTAGATGACGCCTGCTGAAATAGCACGCGTGCTGGCGCTCGCAACCACACCCTGATATTCAATGTTCACAGTTGTGGAGCGAGCCACGCAGCCCCCTACCTCAGCGTCTCTTTATACTCATTCATCCAGCCAAAGCCTGACATGGCTTTTTTCCCGGTTGAGGAGCAGTAAACAGCAGGATTCATGGGGAGTTATGGTATCTCATTCACTCTCTATGCGGATGAGATGAGCACCTCGTTATATCTGTGCTTCAGAAGTGTTCCTCGCTAGCACTTGCGTGATTTTACTCACAGGAACAGCATACGATGCGCGCACAAAAGGTATCGATTTGGACCTTATACTTAACATGGCGGCGCTGATGAATGCCTGAATAGAGCCTCTATGTAGTTCTTCTAGCAATCAAAATCTATACGAAAAATAATCGAATCGAGCTGCCCTTTTTTCTGCAGAACGGAGTCATCTTCTATGTAAGGAATTAGTTCGTTACGAGAAGGAAATTATCTGGTACATTTTCTTTTGCTTGCGTTGTCCACTGCAACTTCACTACACTTCATTCACGACAAATGTTACAAGCCTACCTCTTTGACATTTAGGTCTTCATAAAGCACGTGAGCAATGTGGGCACTAGCGTTGAGCCTATACGGATATCGAGCTTGTCGGCTACGCACTTGCTCTTTCTGCTTGCGCAATGGGAAACTAACAAAATGCTTTGAAATCACTAGTTCATCACGCGCGATAATCATGCGAGATGAGGAGTAGCAGGAGGCGAATGTATGGAAAAGCAGGGTGTGAAACTAATAACAACTTTTATTTTTTGTACATGTACCATTCGAGAGTGTGTGGTGTAATGATGTCACGTAAATCACAATTCTGTTATCACCAAGAAAGCAAAAAAACCTAAATAAAGGAAAAGAAAACGCCAAGAGAAATAACGCGCTCGATTGTGCATCGTCAGAAGCTGTTTTAGGTCCATTTATAGCTTTTCCTTCACAGAAAGGAGAATTTCCTTTTTTTTTTAGGCTGTTGTGCGGGTGTGCAAAAGCTGACATCCCAGCGTTGGCTGCGCATTTTGGGAGGTCACGCATTTTAACAACAGCCCAGAAAGTAAAATGGCGGCGCCCAGGAGAGCTAAGCTAAAACGTCTATAAACAGAGCATGCGAACATGGACCCAAGAGAGCAGTCAAGACACAGGAAACGCTGCTCTGAGAAGTCTTGAAGTCGAAAAAGAAGATGAAGTTGTTCATTTCATTCCTAGGTTTCCCCTTCGGGTTAAAATAGGATTTACGGCAGCATGCCGCAATTATTGGCCGGTGGCGGTGGTGGTGTGAGCCCTCTCGGGACTTCAGCGGTGGTGTGAATGGCGTGAGCAAAAACACACGGTGCAGTTGCATGGTGCGGGTTTTAATCACCTGGAGTGCTGTAATTACTGGTACTTCCCTGTTCGGAGTCTCCTAAGAACAGATAGCGAGCTATTTTCGTAATCAACGTCGGTCACACATGAGTGCCCGACAATAGCTAGAGGGCGCAATGAAGCTCGTGCGCGCCACCTCAGCGTTGACGGCATCGACCGCCTGAAATACAAAGAAAATGAAATATGCCCTCAAGTGTCTTCCTCTTGTGCACAATTTCGAAGAACGCTTCCGGCTTGGGTCTACAATCAACCGAGACCCCCCTCCCACAGGCCTGCGCAGAAGGCACAGCACAGTCACAACGAAAGCTAGAAGAGCGGCCTTTCACAGCCTTTTCGAAATACTCACTGCGCAACTACTGCAAGCACACTTGCAGCATACCCACTAGGTAATTATTAATAAATTTATTCGGGTAATAGGCTGGTATTCGTCATGCTATTTTTACGAATCCTCTGAGAAGCGTGGTATCTCTTAACACTTGCAAGGAATTTTTTGCCAACTGTTTATGCAGTGGCTGACGACGATGAGAAATTAGGGATGAAGTGGGTATGCGCCACATTTATTGGGGAACAAGAACAAGCTTTTCTGAGGGGTTGCAGCATTGAACGGCTGACTCGTTACGCTATTCGCATTGTGCGAAGAATGGTTGTTCTTTCATTGTTCTAAAACCCTTTATAAGTCGTATTACGTGAATTTCGCGACATTAAGCCTGCCTAAGGAAAGTCTACCAACAAATCACAAGCACCGGCGTAGCTCAGTGGTAGAATACTGGGCTGGCACCCAGCGAACCCGGGTTCTAGTGCCACTGTGTCATTGGTGCGAGGTCGAGCCTGCTTAAGGCAGGTTTGGCAACAAGTTACGGGCACCAGCGTAACTCAGTGGTAGAATACTGGGCTGGCACCCAGAGGACCTGCGTTTGGACCTCACTGTGTGATTGGTGCGAGGCTTTTTTTTCTAATTTCAGGTGATGCGGTTACAGACAGCGGCGGCGGACAACTGCGCGTGACCCGAGTTAGATTTTTATAACGGCTTTCGCTGTAAAAACAGACACACACACACACATGCCCTGGCTGGTTCATTTCGCGGCGCCTACCCGCTTGGCTGTGTTCTGACACTACCTTCCAATTTCGTAAACTGCATTATCGGATGGCTATAATGAAGTCTTCACCCGTACTGCTTTTATTGCGATTGCAATCATATGGACAAGTCTCGGCTGGTGTTGCTGTTGCAACCGCCACCGCAAAAATTTATATATATATATATATATATATATATATATATATATATATATATATATATATATATATATATATATGGCACAACGGAAGCGTTGTCAACAAGGATAAATATATTTATTTCCCAACAGTTTCGGGAGAGGTGTTCCATTCATCAGGGGATGAGTTATGTAACTCATCCCCTGATGAAGGGAGGACCCCTCTCGAAACTGTTGGGAATGCAATGAGCAAGGTTGCGTAAAAACACAGGTTATTATTCGAGAAACGTTAGCCGCAACAAGCTGGTACAAGCAGGAACCTGACAAGCGCAAGCCACACACGGACGTCAACGTCTTCTTTCACGCTGGCATAGAGCTGGCGCCACTATGCTTCGGTACAATTACTCCCCGCGCAGAAAGGAGCCAACCTGGCGGCCTAGAGAAAGGACACGACAAGGGGGTCATAGCACGGTTTGAGGCGTGATACGTGTACTGTTTCACGCCCACGGCAGCGTTGGTCTGAAGGTGGATCAATGGGCTCAACTTCATAGTTGACAGGAGATGTTTGCCGCACCACACGGTAGGGGCCATGGTATTTCGACGAAAGCTTTGGGGAAAGACCGGGAGGAATAGAAGGGACCCAGAGCCAAACCAGCATTCCTGGGTTATAGTGTACAGTAGACGCAGAGGAATCGTGGTCAGTTTTCTGGCGCCATTGCTCTTGTGCGGTAAATGAGCGAGCGAGTTGATGACACTCTTCGGCATAAGCAGCTGCTTCGGAAACAGGCGTTTCTTCGAAAACATCAGGCCTGTAAGGGAGAATGGTGTCCATGGAGCATTAGGCTCACGTCCATACAGGAGGAAGAAAGGAGAAAAGCCAGTGGTTGTTTGTGGCGCAGAGTTGTACGCGTACGTGACAAAAGGGAGCACTTGGTCCCAATTAGTGTGGTCGTCAGAGGCGTACATGGCAAGCATATCTCCAAGGATACGGTTAAAGCGTTCCGTCATGCCATTGGTTTGAGGACGGTATGCCGAGGATTTCCGGTGGACAGTGCGACATGCCTTGAGCAGCTCGTCGACGGCGTTCGAGAGAAACACGCGTCCACGGTCACTCAGTAATTCACGAGGTGCACCGTGTCGCAAAATGAGATGGTGAAGAAGAAAGGACGCAACGTCTTCCGCAGTGGTAGCAGGCAACGCAGATGTTTCAGCGTAGCTTGTCAAATGATCGATGGCGACGATAATCTACCGGTTGCCTCGAAGAGAGTTGGGTACAGGACCATAAAAATCAATTCCGACGCGATCGAATGGTCTCGCTGGGCAGGTTAAGGGTTGCCAAGGTCCAGCAGTGCTGTGAGAAGGCGTCTTGCGTCGTTGACACGTGGTGCATGACCGAACGTACTGGCGAACGTGCCGATACATGCCGCGCCAGTAGTATCTTACACGAAGGCGAGAGTAGGTCTTAAATACTCCAGCGTGGCCACACTGGGGGTCATCGTGAAAGGCAGCGCAGATGTCCAAACGCAAACGACGAGGGATGACAAGGAGCCACCTGCGGCCGTCCGTCACGTAATTGCGGCGATACAACAAGCCTTCACGGACAGCAAGGTGTCTTGCTTGACGAGAGAGGGAGCGTGAAGTCGTTTCTGACGAACTGTGAGAGAGGACGTCGAGCAAAGAATTGATCCAAGGACCTTGCGCTGTTTGGATGGCATGTCAGTGATGCTCAACGTTGATGAATCGCATATGGCAGTTGATAAGCAGGCAAGGTCAGGAGGCAGTGGAGAACGGGATAGTGCATCGGCGTCTGAATGTCTGCGTCATGAGCGATAAACAACACGGATATCGTATTCCTGACGCCGTAAAGCCCAATGAGCGAGGCGGCCAGTAGGATCTTTCATGAACACTAACCAGCATAAGGCATGGTGATCTGTGACAACATCAAACTGGCGTCTGTAAAGTTAATTGCGAAATTTTCCTATAGCCCAAATGATAGCCAAGCACTCCTTTTCCGTGACGGAATAGTTGGACTCTGCCTTCGTTAGGGTACGGCTGGCATAGGCGACAACGTGCTCGTCGCAGCCATCCTTGCGTTGAGCGAGAATGGCACCGAGGAGGACACGGCTTGCATCCGTGTGAATTTCAGTGGGTGCATTGGGATTGGGTACAGGAAATAAATAAATATATTTATCCTTGTTGACAACGCTCCCATTGTGCCATATCCCACACCTCATATATATATATATATATATATATATATATATATATATATATATATATATATATATATATATATATATATATATATATATATATGAACTCGAGAAGGAAGGAAAAAAAAGCCGCCCCCGCTCCAGCTCGACCCGCCACGGTGGTCTAGTGGCTAAGGTACTCGGCTACTGACCCGCGGGTATCGGTATGAAATCCCGGCTGTGGCGGCTGCATTTCCGATGGAGGCGGAAATGTTGTGGGCCCGTGTACTCAGATTGGGGTGCACGTTAAAGAACCCCAGGTGGTCGAAATTTCCGGAGCCCTCCGATGTGGCGTCTCTCATAATCATATGGTGAATTCGGGACGTTAAACCCCACAAATCAATCAATCAGTCAATCAATTACATCCAACTCGTCACGATGCACCGACACGCGCTTATCTCCCACGCGTACTTTGTTCCAGGAAAAGGGCGAGCGGTAGGTGCAGATGCTTGTGCGCGCTTATCCTTCGGTGGTTAAAATAGTGTGCCTTCGGCTTTCGCCGTAACGATTACGTTGGTTGCCGGGCCAACAAAGGTCACTTCGCTCTACTGCAGAGGCTCTGTTTGAGAAAAGAGCACGCTCTTCATACACAGCGAAGTATCAAGTGTTCAAAATTAAGCTTTATATATATATATATATATATATATATATATATATATATATATATATATATATATATATATATATATATATATATATATATATATATATATATATATATATATATATATATATATATATATATATATATTCAGTTGGGCGCTCAAAGGCATATGAGAGCCACTTATGCAAAGAAGTTAAGCGGCCAGGGGGACTTAAAGTTAGATAGTAATTATCACTGTCAGCAGTCCAATTCACTAAACTTTATTAATTACCTTTTAACTTGATGTGTTCAATTGGCATGCTTATATTAAAAAAAATGTGGGCAGTGGCGTTCGTACACAGTTTCGGTTAGAAGATTTTTCCTAGCTCGCCTCTGCTGCGAGATATCCGACTCCAAAGTTCAATCGTCGTTCGCATGATTACGCATGAAAGAAGGTGAGGGCCTGCGCAAAGTTTCCCCCTGAAGTGACGCATCTGTTGCATGTGGTGTTAACTGTGTGAAGAGGATGGAAGCGTAGCAACTAGTATATACCATGAACTCGAGGTGGTTAAAGGTGGGAAGTAGACACGAAGCGCTAGCCGTAAAAAAGTGTGCGTGTGCCTCCTCTCGTTCAGTCCTTGAAATGTCCGCTTGATGGCGGTGCTTCTATATGGGGAATATATGATGAAAAGATGTGAGATGGTGGTACTTGGCGTGTTGAATAGGAGGACGAACGGACACACAGACAGATGCATGGACGGACGCACGGATGGCTGCACGGAGGGATGGACGTATGGACGGACAGAGGAGCGGATGCATGGACGAAAGCAGGGACGGACGCACAGATGAACGTGTAGACGCACGAACAGACGCACGCATGGACGGGCGGATGGACGCACGGGCGGCCACACAGACGCACGCATGGATGGACGGAAGCAATAACGAATGGACGGACGGATGCTTCGCCCCACTATCCATTATTCACTCCGTGGATATGCTGCCATTTTTTTCCCTCAGAGTGTGGTATACTGTAGCAGTGGGGCCCATTGACCCTTCTTCCGGTATTTTGTTATACATACCCACTTGCGTCTGTATTATGCTGGTGCATAGGTAATGATGACCTCGCATATTTTTTCCCTTCTTCGTAGCCCAAACACTGTGCCAAAAATAAACATAGCTACGCACTATGCTACTTTTCAAAACCTAAAACAGTACTGTTTATTTGTTGTATTGACATCGTGCCACAGTATAGTAGCGTAACTATTGGTAACATTAAACGCTATGAGAAACGCGTAAGGCAATGTGAAACGTCTATGTGGGTGTGGTTAGAATGTGTTTCAGACTTTGAAAAATACATAGCGACTACAAAGTGTGGATGAAGCAGAATGACTTCGTACACGAAGTACCTTACTAGGGAATCTTGTGCGCAATGTAGTATAAAATAGCACACAAGAGGTGTGTTTGTGTGCGCGCCTTACATACACAAAGAATTTGGCCTTTCCACAATAGGGACAAATGGCCTGTATAACCGACGCTCGGTGCTGAAGGTTCTCATGCCTCAAGGAAGTAGACTCATGCTTCCAGCTCTCTTCGACTGTTCTGTCTCTCTTCCCAGAACGGTACACTCCTATGTGTTTTGCGCGATAAGCGCCTTGCATATGGTAAATAGAAAGAGCTTGGTTAACGTGTGGGAACAGTGTTGTGCCACGCTTAAGTTTTCCGATTCTCTTAAAGCTCAGGAATGAAAAGCGGTCGATGCACTAAGCGTTAACAGCACAGTGTCCCCCCCCACGAAAATTAATAATGTGTACGCAGGATGCGCCTTGCTGCCATACCCTTGATTAGACAGCTACGAATACACCGCATACTAAATAACTGCATCTCCAAGTCGGCAGCCAGCATTTAGTGGCGATTTTTAACTCTGTGCACACACAAACCTTAAGCAGTACTGTTAGGCAGGAAGAAACTCAGACATAGGGCTATGTAGCTGAGCATCGTATTTCTCCAATTCGAGCAGTTTGCTTGAAATGCACGCAGTATAGTAAGTTCAGAGTTAAATTGGCTCTAAGTAGAATCGATAGCTTCCTGCCTATTTTTATGGTCACCCACTCTGGTGTACACATTGTGAGGCAGATAACACAAAAAAGCAGTCACCTTGATAAGCTACACAAGGTGAAGCATGTTCCGCTTTCGCAGTTTATACTGATATAGCAGCATACTGAGATAGCGGCGTCAACGGCTGATAAGTCGCTGCATGCAGTCACTCTGCTGTAGCAGCTGCGCTCGTCACTGTCCCAGAGAATACAGAAATACCAGACCATAAACGCAGACGATGCCCTTGGCGTGACTTTTAACAACCTGCTCATTAGTCACAGCCCACCTGTGGTTTCTATTTTGTTTTTTCGCACTTTTTTTAGGCTCCGGTCTTCGTGTATCTTATGCCAGCAGTAAAAGAGGAATCTCATGTAACATTATTTTTTCTATTCTTCCACTGCGGCGTAACGTGCTGTGTCTTTTACAGCCCTCACAATTACCTTGATATTGCGAGTGCGTTCTGCTTCCCCTATGTCGACATGTGCGTATTTATAGTCTATAATATTTGATGGCAAAAAGAGGGGCGCGAGCCCTTTTAAGAAGAGTTCGGGTGCGTGGATGTTTTAGATGGCGCCACTGGAAAAGTTGAACGCAGTTAACAATCGTACCCGGGATTCAAGGATCGTGCAGAGGCAGCGCTCAGCTTTTTGACGGATCGTTATCGGCGCTTGCATCCGGCTTCTGCGCTCCCAATTTAAACACTACCGCCAGCGGCATCGTGCCGATGTGCTCGTAAAATCGAGGTTGAATCGGAGCCCAAGCAGAGGATGTTTTATTCTCTTGTGAGCTTGCACCTGCTTTTCGCCGACAGTACAACGCATCACTTTTCGGTGGTCGCAAGTTTAAAATGTGGAGCATTTTATAGTCGCACCTACTCGCAAATCTGGCGTAGGTGGTGTCATCTACACCTTAACTGTGCATGCTCGCGTCTCGTGCCAACTGTCGGTACCCTCTATTTCTCTCGCCTTGTAAGGACAACGCACGCAGCATCTGCTAGTAAAAACTGACTAATCGCGTTGCACAACCGTTCACTGGACATTCCCATATATGTAGGCACTGGATCACACGTTTGGAATTCTGTCAATAGCGTCTACCTCTCTTTCGCTGGACTTGACGCTTTGCTCGACTCGAGTAGTTGCGATGGGAGAAACAGTTCTTCCAACCAGTATCGGGGCACAACCCAACGTCAGCGTCCCACCTCTCGTTGAAGGCGACAAGTCTCCTTCATTCAATAAATAGGAGTAATAAAGACGAAACACCAATGACGCATTCCCTAATCATACCCAATTACGCAAGATTCACACGATATTCCTACGACTATGCGATGCATTTACTGGAGTTGACCCCCGTGGGAAAATGCGGGTGGTTATTTTTGGCAAGCTCTCACTTGTTTTACGTTCGTTCTTGCATAGCATATGTCTATAGCGGTACAGCCATCATGAAGTAACAAATTTATTTTCACGTTGTATAGGCAGTCCAGGCTAATATTAAATAAGATGTAAAAGATAGATGGACAGACTCGTTGAGAGAGATAATAAGAACAGTTATTAATTGACAGACCAGTACGTTACTAGAGGTGGAGAAGTAGCTTATTTCAGAAATACATCTGGTCTTGAACGCCCGCGGATCCCAGATAAGAAGCACATTCTTTCGCTTGAAAAAAGCAATCAGGACAGCGTGAAAGATTTTTGCAGCATCGAATTGTGGCAAATATCAAGGAGCGAAATAATTTCGATGAAACATAATTTTCTGAGGGTAAAAAAATGGCAGCATATCCACGGAGTGAATGATGGAGAGTTGGGCGAAGCATCCGTCTGTCCATTCGTTCTTGCTTCCGTCCGTCCATGCGTCTGTCTGTGTGACCGTCCATGCGTCCACCCGCCTGTCCGTGGGTGCGTCTGTTCGTACGTCCGCACGTCCATCTGTACGTCTGTGCCAGCGTTCGTCCATTGATCCGCTCCTGCGTCCGTCCATGCGTCCATCCGTCCGTGCAGCCATCCGTGCGTCTATCCATGCACCTGTCTGTGTGTCCGTTCGTCCACCTATTATTCAACACTCCAAGTACTACGATCTCGCATCTTTTCATCATATATTCCCCATATAGAAGCACCGCCATCCAGTGAACATTCCAAGAACTAAACGAGAGGTGGCACACGCACACTTTTTTACTGCTTGCGCTTCGTGTCTACTTCCCAGCTTTAGCCACCTCGAGTTCATGGTATATACTAGTTCACTGTATTCATGGCACTGCGGCCCAACGCTCGGTAAACCTTTCTAAAACCAAGGAGGTTACGTCCAGCGAGTATAACGTAGCAACCCTTCCTTGTCAGATAGTGCTCAACGTACATGCCAATGGCTGCTAATGGGGAATGAGAGACAGGAGAATTCGGCTTTTAGATAACGCGCACGTTGCGAATTTTTTTATTATTCAACAACGCACAGGAGAAATCTCCCACTGGCTCCACCTTGCAGGTCAAAACGTAAGACTGGTTACACACTACGACTACGACTACTACGAGAGACGAACGGGTGCCGCTTTAAGGAGCTTCACCCCTAAAAGGAACACAATCGAAAACATGTAGTTGCTCTTTCACTAGAGACGTCGACTTCTTGCAAGAAAGGGAACGTTAAAATGGTAAATGAATATCTCTTTATAACGTTGAAAAAAAATTCATACATATAAAGGAAGGATGGAAAAGACAGAGAGGTGGATAGGGGGAAACTTACTAGAAAAGCACATGGTCTGCTAACCTAATTTGGAGTTTGAAATTGGCTCACTGTAGGCAATGAGGCAAGTATACTAGGTAGCGTAAGTTTTTATGGGCTCACACTAATGAGCCTTTGTGGTGGCGCTTTAATATACCCCCCCCCCCCCCCCTTGTAGAATATTCCGCGCACCATAGAAAGATAACCACAACTTCTGCAGAGATTATGCCGGGTTGTCTTCCATAGAACTCATACATGTTGAAACACAGGCTTGAAAGCTGCTTAGAAATAAAGATGATACCTTAAAAGCACCATGGTCCCCTTGTCTGTCCACGTAGTTGTAGAGATAATTTTTTTTTAGTTGCGCCTTATGGAACAGGTGTTACATCAAGTTAAGTACGTTACGGAAGGGCGGCGGTAATGCTTCAGAAATTTAAAGGAGCTTAGCCTCTTTTGAAGGTCGTCAGTGACGTGACTATTGCTTGCACCGTCAGTCACAAGCCTGATAATGGCACATAGTTTCGCATGACTTTTGTTTGAGTGGCATTCTTCTTCCCAAAGAATTTTTGTTGTTAATGTTCATGAAGTGGCCTAGTGACCCCACGCGTTTTGTTTGCTATGTGTTTTTGAGACCACGAACACGTCTTGCTATATTTATGAAAGCGTTGCCAATGAAATAGCTGTTTTTTTGCTCAGTAATTGCAGTAAGCCATCAAAAAAGTTCTCTGAGGGTTCCTAGAATATCAACATTGCACACCGCGTCATAAATTCACTACTAGGAAGGCCCATACGGATTAGATATCCGCTTTTTTATTTAAAAATTTTATACAGCAGCGTATTGAATTAGCTGATCTGAACATATTAAAAGAGTGGTTTTTCGTGCAGATGATGTAACAAGTGAAAAGAGGCGAATATTATGAACGTGAGTTTTATAGTGCCATCATTTCCTTCTTTCGTGTTTCTATTGGCACACCAAGTTTTCTAAAGCGAAGATTTTGATTCATTTGTTTCAGCATAATCGTCGTGCACTTAATTACAACAGATAGCTATTTATTTATTTATTAGAATACCCTCAGGGCCCGTAGGGCATTACAGAGGGGGTGGGTACAACATATATAACACACAAGAAAAAAAGACAAAATAAAGAAACAAGTATCAGATGCGCAAATCAGGAAGGCAACATAAGTCAACTAAAAATGTATAAGAATTCAAGCACATACAAGACAAAGATAGATAATGAAAACTGCGTATAGTTACAAGCATTGCTGAGAAATTGCAGTCTTGAATAACAAAGGGTCTGTTATTGATACAACGGAAGAGGGAAGGTGGTTCCAATCGGCGGCTGTTTTCGGTAAGAAGGCTGCTGAAAAGAATTTGGTGCGGCAAAACGGAATGGCAACCTTATGCTGATGATCAATGCGCGATGAGTGGTATGACGGTTGTGAAATGAGGTCTCGCTTCATTGATGGATTGTGAAAAAATATCTTATGAAAAAAATGCAGTCGCGCCAGTTTCCTCCGGACAGTTAAATTGGGTAGGTCAAGGTTAGATTTCATTTCTGATATGCTAGCAGTACGGGAATAATTAGAACAAATGAACCGAACTGAGCGGTTCTGAACAGATTCTAACGCGTTAATTAAATTTTGCTGCACGGGATCCCATATAGCGGACGCGTACTCAAGCTTTGGGCGAATTAGTGATCGGTATAATAGAATTTTGAGGGACAGTGGAGCGCGAGAAAAGTTGCGGCGTAAGTATCCTAGCGTTCGGTTAGCGTTATTACAGATGTAGGTAACATGCGTGTGCCAAGATAGATTGTTGGTAATGTAAACGCCGAGGTACTTATATGAAGAGACATGCTGGAGGGGAACGGCGTTAATTCTGTAGGTACAGGGGGGAGAAATAGATCGCCGGGTTATTGACATGCATTTAGATTTGTTAGAGTTGAGAGTCATAAGCCATTTATTGCACCAGGTTGAGACAGTGTCAAGGTCTGACTGTAGAAATTGGTTATCATATTCATTGTTTATTTCGCGGTAAATTACACAATCATCTGCAAATAACCTTATAGCG